>JAESVK010061125.1:0-45994 GCA_017140935.1 Hamamelis virginiana
CTCCCCACGTTAAGATTACAGATACCCGTTGATTAAATTAAATTACTAACAATATTATTTAATCAACATCTGTTAATCTCCTTGAGACCTTCCACTTAACTTATTTGATATGTCGGATACAAAATCCACCTGCAGGGTTTGACATAATCAAAACTTATAAGTATCCTCAAGGGGGTATCATCAATCCCTATACCAGGACGTGGATTTCGTCAATAATAAATATTCACCATACAATTAATGCAGTTTTCCAACTCATCGAGATTATCGACCTATAAAGATCTAGGGGTGTAAATGGCCCGGGTTGGCCGGTTTGGAAGCATAAAATGAGCCAACCCAATTCTAACGGCCCACTAAAATGCCAACCCAAGCCAACCCATTGAAAAAGCCAACCCAAACCACAAGGTTTGAGCGGTTTGAACGGGTTGAACGGGCTCTTAATCTAAAAAAATAACCGCCCCAAAACTGGGGACAAAAGCAAGAACATGTTTTTCAAGGTTATGTTTCCTAACTTGTACCTACTAAAAGTCACAAGTAAAGATCTTGAACTATAAAAAATAATCCTCAATAGTAATATTTTTCTAGGTTATGTTTCCAACAATCTTTAATAAAAAACTATGCAAAGTCACTCATAATTCAACTAAAACTATAAAAAAACACATCTCAACATTATAGTAAAACAAAAGAATTGCCCCAAAACTGGGGACAAAAGCAAAAACACATCTCAACATTATAGTAAAACAAAAGAACCGCCCCAAAACTGGAGACAAAAGCAAAAACACATCTCAACATGATAGTAAAACTATGCAAAGTCATTCATAATTCAAGTAAAATTATATAAAAATATGAGAAACTCCTAACCTGGTGGGTGTTGCCAGTATATTGAGTTTTGCTTCCCAAGTCCCAACTAGTGTCCACCAAAACTCCCAAAGTCACCAATAAGATAATTAAACCTGTATAAAAATAATGAAGAGATATTTCTTATCCAACATTCCATAATAAATAAATAAAAAGCAAAGCTATAGAAAAGATAATGCAAAGTAACTCATAAGATGAGTAAATTAAGGTATATAAAAATATTAGATTGTCTTGACCATACTTGTATTCATTACCTTCTTGATCTTGCTAAGGCTTTGTGCTTCATTAAAAGTCCCTCTTAAGATAATAAGATAAGTACAACTAAATATAACTATTGAACTTTTACACAATTTGTCCAACTGAAAATGCATTTAAGTGCCCAACTGTCCATAATAACCATACATGAAAAATAAGATAAGCATTCAAGTGTCCTTACTAACCACACATGAAAAGTGATTCATAAAATCCAAGTAACCAAACACAGGGAAATAATAACAATAAAGAAAAGAAAGTGTTCAAAATTCAAAGGCTACAAGCCTACAAAAAGTTTCTCAAAACTCAAAATGCCACCACCAACTGAAGCAAAGCACTAAATCACCAATGAGTCCAATCTTGGTACAAAGTTTCTCAAAACTGCAAAATTTAAACAAGAGAGAAGAGTTAGAAATCATAAAACTACCCATAATTAAGACACTCATACAAGCATGATAAAAAAGAAAAGTATACTTGTTAGAATACTTGTAGCATAACTTACCATCACTTTGCCACAACCACCATTCTATTCATTATATTCAAACATCAGAAATTGTCACCAAACTTATATCTAGGAGGGAATAAGAATACAAAAGATTAGTTATACTAAAATGCAATAAGAAAAAAATAAAGAAAATAAACAAGTTGTAAGTTTGATTACCCGACTCAATCTTCTCATATTCTTCCACCTCATCTAAAGCATCTCGAATACTTATAGGAGTTGATGAAGTGCGCAACCAATTTTGACAACAAATGAGGGCCTCCACAGTTTGTGGAGACATGGAACTTCGAAATGGATCAAGAACACGCCCTCCTGTGCTAAATGCTGACTCAGATGCAACTGTAGATACTTGAACTGCTAAAACATCCCGTGCAACCAATGAGAGAATACAAAACCTAGAGGAATTAGTCCTCCACCAATTCAAGATATCAAAACTGGAATTAGGACTATCATCCACACAAATGTCCAACAAGTATCTCTCCAATTCTGACTTGGAACACAAACTTTTTTTTTCAATTAAGTGCTTCCTGAATTGGGAAGTGAACATGGTCCTCACATCATCCTCCTCATCAATATTCACCACCGATGGCTCACCCCCACTTGTGTGTTGTGCACTATTAGTTGTGTTATGCTCCACATACCATTCATAAAATTCAATCATTTTATCTTTCACCTTCTTTAACAACACATCCACAGTAGGAGCATCATAAAAATTACTAAAACAAAATTTCACATACTCCAACTTATATCGAGGATCAAGAATCAATGCAAACAACATCAACAAATTCATTCTATCCAAGTTTCCCAGATATTTATCAAACTTAGATCTCATGTTCTCCGCCATTAGTCTTAAAGAAAGATCTTGACTTTTACACAAATGAGCAATAGCATTTTGAACCATTAACACCTCAATATATGATGTATTTGCTGTGACATACAAAGACCCAGAAAAATGCAAGGTTGCATTGTAAAAATTTTTAAGAAATTTAACAAACAACCTAACCTTCTCCCAATCTTCATTATCTGGAGGCCCACATTCACTCCCACCATTACCTTCACCATCATCATCTCTAAAATAAGCAATGAAATATTTGTCATCCTCCTCCAATCTTTCAAAAGCCTTCTGAAACTGCAAAGCCCTCTCCAACATATAATAAGTAGAGGTCCATCTAGTAGACACATCTAAGCAAACTTGGCTATTGTATTCAATAGCTTCTTTTTCAGCACAAGTTTTAAATTTAGCCATCCTAGAAGGTGAAGATTTAACATATTTCACTGCCTTACGCACTTTGAAAATTGAGTCATCAATATCTTTCAAACCATCACAGACAATGAGATTTAGAATATGAGCACAACACCTCATATGTAAATACTCATGCTCTAGAATGGTTCCCCTTCTATTCTTAGTCTTCCTCTTCAAGTGTCCAATGCAAAGATTGTTAGAACTTGCATTATCCACTGTGACTGTGAGTATCTTATCTATTCCCCAATCTAATAAACACATCTCAACAACCTTGCCTAGTGTCTCACCTTTGCGATTTGGAACCAAACAAAAGTTGAGAATTTTTTTTTGAAGTTTCCATGAACTATCACTGTAATGGGCAGTAAGACACATATAATTCAAGTTTTGCACAAACGTCCACGTGTCAGTTGTAAGACAAACTCGTTGGGTTTTTAAAACACTCTTTAAGGTTTTCTTCTCCTCAACAAAGATGTTTAAACAATCTTTTGCAACCGTGACTCGAGAAGGGATTTTAAACCTTGGTTGAGACACGCGCATAAAACGTTTAAACCCCTCATTCTCCACGTGTCTAAAGGGCAACTCATCAATTATTAGCATTTCCGCAAGAGCCCTTCTACATGATTCTTGACTAAAAGACCAAGAGACAAGTTGGTCAGTACCCCCCTCCTCCTCTTTTTTTGGCTTAAAAGCCAGGGTTGTTTGAGTCTTATCTTGTGATCTAAGAGGATTCCTTTTACATTGGGTATTAAGATGTGTCCACAAAGAACTAGTCCCAATCTTGGTAGAATCATACGCATATTTTTTTTGACAATAATTGCATGCACACTTAGGAGATTCTCCTTGTTTTGTTTCTATAATGGTAAAGTGATTCCAAACCTCTGACCGTTTTTTACCATCACGCTTTTTCCGTTTAGTACTGGCCTTGGGTGGTGAGGTGCCCGCATTAGGAATGTTTGGTTGGTCAGTAGGAGTTGCATCACCCACCATCTACGAAGGGAAATAGACACATGTATAAATAACAAATTACATATACAATTCCAATGATACATTGAATCTTAAATAAAAGAATGAAGCTAGTAGCAAAATTAAAATTAAGTGTTTAAGTGTTAACATTACTACAAATATAACGAGAGTTAGCAAAATTAAAATAAAGTGCAGAAGTGTTAACATTACTACAGATATACTTTTATACACTTAATGATATATTGAATCTTAAATAAAATATATTTATTCAAATTTGGAAGATTCAAGGTTGACAAAACAGAGTTGTGATAGTACGAAAACCTATTAAATTAAAATGCCAAAAGCCACATATATCATTGCTAATCACATACGACAATTAGAAGAATCATACAATAAATATATAACCAAACATTGAAAAGAACTCAATGGTAAACACATGACTAATTTTTATTAACATGCTAAGTATAAAAGTTACAGTTATTGGGTTATTACTTATCCTGTTATTCATAGTGGGTTATTACTTATCCTGTTACCATAGTGGCTTTTTACTTATACTGTTATTCATCAACCCATGTTTTACTGTCTCTTAAATTAGGAAGTTAAAAAATGTTCTCCATTTTTTTTCTCTTTTTCTTTTGGTCAAGGCAACTTGGAAATTAGCTAAAGAAATGAGGTCTAAATGTGGCCTGCTTCCAGGCATAATAGTTGATATTCAGGCATTCTTCAGCCAATTCATAAGTCTGCTTCCATTTGAGCATGTATTGCACAATATTTCACAAACCATGCATATATATGACATGCCAAAACCAAAGTCATAAACAATATATTCGGACAAATAAGAACATTAATCAAAGTACCGTATAGGAGTTTTTTAATAGATCATATATTTTCAATCAAAGGATGAAATCTCTTTCTTATTAAAGAAGAGGCCAGAAGGGCTGCCATTGATCATATATTTTTTAAGACCAAACTGTTATACAGAAAACCCCAAAAAAACAAAGACTTGGAAACAAATAACAGGGAAGGGAACAACCCTAGCTTCCTACCTCCTTCATGCATTACCAGCCAAATAAAATAAAATTTCAACCATCAGATTGAGCAGCTACACTCTCCTACTCCACACATTGCATATGAATCAAACACCCACTAAAAACAACCCAAAAACTGACAAAAAGTAATCAGCGGAGGCGCGGAGCTCATGGTGCAGAAATAGAAAAAAAAAAAAAAAAAAACTCACCACGGCATCGGCGGAGCTCATGGGAATTGGGAGTCTTGTGCCGGCGAGCCTGGACAACGCCGGTCTGAACTTGACTCCGGTCGACTGGTGGAGGACTCGAGGGGATGGAGGGCTGGACTGCGGGAGGGACAGAGGGTCGACTGCGGGAGGGACTGAGTGTTGAGTCACGAGTGAGGATTGAGGAAATTGGGGGTTAGGGTTAATAATTTGTATATATATATATATATATGTGTATCAAAACGACGTCGTTTTGACTAAAGACTTATAACGGTCCAGTCCGGGTTTAATGGCCGGGTTATATAATTGGGCCGTAGCCGGCCGGTTGAACCGGGATTAATTAATTTATGGGCCGGACTGGACCATTTTAAATCTAAAACTGGGCCAACCCATTATAAATAGCTGGTTTGGGCCGGTCTAGCGGTTTGGCTGGTTTTTTTTTCACCCCTATAAAGATCTCACTCTTTATGAATCAAAATAACTAACAATAAATGCATGTGTCCATTAATTATTTCGGGACTAAGAGTATAAGTATTCATAATAACCATGAGGTATTAATTATTTTATGTGTCAGTATAAAATAATTACCTCAATACGATTCCGTTCAATACACACAAGTGTACTAGCACAAGAAGTTGAAACTAAACCATTCCCCGTAGTCAAGACAGACCTATTGAAATCATGTGCTATAATCTTACCGATGGTGTGTCCAACTTCATCTCAGATTGTGAACAATAAGCTTATATTCTACAAGAACTGATGATCTGATCATACAGATTCTCATTTAAAATGCAATATCAGAATTCATTAATAAATAAATACTAAGATCTATTACATAAAAACATGGCTTTTAGTATATAGCCCTAACAATAACTGAAAGTATCCATGGAAATATGCGGAATAAAACTTTTTCTCCATGGAATATGAACCAAGATTTCATGATCAATTATATAAGCTATAAATAGAACTTAAAATAATGTAACTAACTTACATTGAAAGCCTTAGGAGTAGAATTAATGAAGGTGCAGCCCCTAACTTGAGAGCCTCCAAGAGTAATCCACACTAGTTGCAAGCTTCAAGAGATGAGAGAGAGAGAGAGAGAGAGAGAGAGGGAGAGGAGATAGCTAGTGATTTCACAAAACCCTTTTTGATCTAATCATCTAGCATGGCCGGCCCTCCTTGTGTCTATCTAATATGATGAGTGCTAGCTCTCTATTAGATAGATAGTTATCTTATTTCAAATTTGAAATAATTCAAATTCAAAATACAAGTGCAATGATAGATAATTTGTCATCTTATCTATAATTTGAAACCATTTCAAATTTAAATTTCAACTAACTTGAAATTCAATTAACTATTTGAAATCTTTAATTATCTTGCCATCTCATGACAATTTCAAATTTCAAATTTCAAAATTCAAATTTCAAATTTCAAATTTCAAAAATTCAAAATTTCAAATTTCAAAAAATTCAAATTTCAAATTTCAAATTTCAAAATTCAAATTTCAAAAACTTGAAATTCTAGTTAATTAATATTTGCATATTATTCTCTCTTCTCCTTTAAATGAAGCTACCAACTATATGTGTGTGGCCTCTTAGGTTCACAACAACCTAGTAGTAGGAATTAGGATAATAAATTATCCTTCTGTTCCCGGTGTAAATCGACGGTCTCGAGACCTCTGGTGTAAGGTCTTGATGCGCGGGCGTGCCAGGGCTCAAAAGCCCAAAGACCGTGTGAACACGACCTCTAGCACCTTCTAGGCCGAGAATCCAAGAAAGGTCTTAGATGCCTAGTCGGTCACTTTGAAATTAAAATGGGAATCAGGCGATTGACGAAAATCAGAGGTTAATCCTCTTGGGTTCTAGTGTTAAAGAATCTAAAAGACTGAGAAATTATGACTTAATGAAAGAAAATAGATTAGAAATAAATAAATTCATTGACTGAAGTTAAACTAAATGGAATTGAAATGACGAGAGAAATATTTACATTACATGGATGAACTAGATGAGAAATAAACTCCATTGCTAATTGAAATAAAGATTAAACTATGAGATTAGAAATACAAAATGCAATTATAAACTAACCGAAAAGAAATGAACCATCACTACCGAAAATGATGAACTGCTACTATGAAAATGATGAACTGCTACTGAGATGATTGATGAACTACTGCAAACGAAAACTGCTACTGCTTTGAAGATGACGAAAATGCTACTGAAGATTAACTAGAATATTTGCCATGGGCTGATTTGGGTTGACGTTGTGTGTTCTTTCTTGCTGCTGCTGCATTATATTTATAGCAGTTTGGGCTGTTAACTGCCGTAGCCCATCTCTTCCATCTTCCTTATTTGATGGCCCATGATCTCATTATGCCCATTTCCAAATAACTGCTCAGCACTACTTCAGCCCACTTAACCGTTTTGTGCTTCACATCAAGCTGCCACGTGGATAAGTCTCTCCATATTCTAAAAGCTTATATGGCATTACCCTATTCAATTTCTGTATGCCTACGTGGCAATTTCTATAATGCCTACATGGAATTTTTTACAGTAAACACCTTCAAATAAAACTACTTTTATTTAAGGTTCAAATTATAACTCTTCTAATTTCCTTTTTGAGAAATCAATTTCTCTTTGGCGTCTACTAGTCCTGAGTGATATCTAGCAATATGTCAAGACACACCTTAGGTTGTGTGAAGGTTAATCATAACATAGTGAACCCTTCAGTTACAATTAAGATACAATTCAATCCTTCCATCAAACAATGCCTTAGTTAAATTACTTGGGTATTGGATAATCTGTCAAACCCTAATTTAACATTTTGTATGTGATTCTCAAAATATAAATTCAACCTTGGGATACTCAAGAAACAGTTTTCTTATTCCCAACTGCTTTGGCCAAAGACTTATATAAATTATATCTTTGAGAATAATACGAGGCATTCCCTCTCTTTACTGAGAGTGATAGATTCCTTGTTGTACACTCATATGTCCCCATGACAGGTCTACTAGGGCCAATGAGTACATACACAAATTCCATGGTTAGGATATGTACATTGTACTATCAAACCCTAATATCCCTAACACAGGACATCTATGGTGCCTCAGGGCTAAGGATCACTTGCATCATTGTAACCCTGAGTTGTTGTTTGACATGTATGTAAAACTCCATTCAACAAACTCAATCAATGATCACATTCAGTGTACTTGTTCTCAAACAAGCACCCACAGGTTTGTCCTAGTGTCATTACACAAATGACTTGAGACTAGTCATTCTCCATATTGAGCAGATATAACATGTGCTAGTCTATCCGGATTATTAATGCCCAATAAATAATCCTATGACTATGAATATCTAAGAAAGAAATCTTTAACAATATAAGTCTCCTAATCTCAACTCTTGAGATCTTATATTGACATTCCTTCTAAGGACTTACCATGAATATAATAACAGAAGAATACATGATAATCAAAAGCCCATATTATTAATGAATAATAATAATAATACATGAATCAACTTTATGTCCTAAATTACACCAGTGAGATTGGCTATTAGGGCATATTACTAACAATAACATGCATCACATACATAACATGTTATTATCATTATTAGTCTTATAAATGTAATAGTAGATGCTCCAACTAACTATCCTTTTTAAAAACATTTAACTTTTAAAGTCTTGAGTAGTGAGGAGTCTCATGTATTACATTTAATCTGTAGACATATAATAATAATTAACATGGTGAGCGTTTAGCATTCATCACATAATTAAATAGGCTCTGGGATTGATTATGGACTTTGATTAAGGGTCTATGGAGGTAATATGGTGATCGCAAATATAATTGAAAACCTAAACATGCATCTATGAAGTCTTCATAAGCTCCATGGTCCTCTATGCTCCTCTTGTACCTCTCCATAGTCCTAGACTCCTTCATGCTCCATTCTTCATGAGTACATTAAATAAAAAGAAAAGGGGATACATAATAGGGGAATGGGATTTTAATAGAGAACAAGAGAAAAGAGAAGAGGCATGCAAACCCCAATTAAATTACAACCACCAAAGAGGTATGCAAACCCCAATTAAATTACAACCCATAAAATAATTTAAATAAATAAATTACAGCCCCTAAATCACATCCACATGCGGCCAATCACATCCAATTAATTGGTCTTAAGTCCATAATTATCCCACATTATTAATCTCATTAAATAACAATCACATTGTAATAATAAAAGGCATAAGCAAGATTTATATATATATGGCAACTAATATTAATCAATAAACCTTAAAAATATTCATCTCATGAATATTATAATGCTTTAATCACATTAAAACAGTGGCTCCTTCATTTTAATCTTATTTAAAATTCAAACAATTTTGAAAATCAAAATAGGAAACTATTGTAGTCAAGAGACCAAAATAGAAACCTTAGTTTGAATATATCATCAAAATTAATTTTTAATCATACCCTACTGTTTTTAACACTTTAAAACATATTTTCATCAATTATAAAAATAATAAAACCAAGGGGATATCAAAAATAATATTTGATAAAATTGAAATAGGAAACAAGTTTTAAACTGTTGCCTAAAACAATCTCCGGGTTACCAAACTTTGGGTTTTTATGAATAGCCCTTAAAGAGGCTTTCATGACCACTTTAGGGTTTTAATAACAATCTTATGAAGTCCCTAATACAGTGGTAACATGGGGCTAATTAATTCAAAACACTAAGTATTAAAAAGATTACAATTTTCAACATATTGAAAAAAAATCCAGCACATATGAAAATAGGCTAGTCAATCCCAAAAATCTTAGTGTGACCATATATGATTGATTTTTCATGAGAAACAATTTTAACATGATTAACAATCAATATATTAGTGAATTGAGCATGGTGGCTCAATAAAAATCAATCAAAAACATTTTTCAAGATTTATATTGAAAAGACAGTGTTGCTGGAAAATCTGGGCAGCAACTTGTATCAACTTTAAAAATTTATTTGAGCCATCAAATCATCTCCAAAATTCATAAAATTAAATATGCAAGATGCTTATACAGTGTACTAAACATCTATGGTCATGGATCATCCAAAACCAGCCCCTATTTTTCAGTTTTAACAAATCATGAAAAAACAGTTTTTGAAATAACCCAGTTTTTGAAAAAACTTAAATGACCTATACTCCATCTATGGAGATTTCGGCCTCCTCATTTATTTTTGATTTTTTTGTTTCTTAAACACATATATTATAATGTTAAATCATATATAAAACATTATAATCAAATATGTAATCAACTCTTGATTAAAACAAAAAGAAATAAATAGAATAGAGATGAAGAAACCAAAACTCTAGAGAAGCAATTCTCATGGCCGTACCTAGGGTTAGGGTTTGGGATTAAAACCCCAGCCACTTTGGTTTAAAGAAGAATAATATACCATATAAAAAAGCTTATACAATGCCAAATCATGATCGGCTCTGATACCACTGAAAGTATTCCATGAAATCAAGCGGAATTAAAATTTTAGTGGAATACAATGCCAAAACTTAAATAATGTAAACCACTTACATTGATAGCCTTTAGAGAGATTAGATGATTGTAGAGCAGCCTCAAAACAATGAAGGCCTCCAAGATTGATCCACACTAGAGCAAGCTTCAAAAGATGAGAGAGAGAGGAGATGAGATAGCACTAGGAGAGAGTAGCGGATTGGGGATGGAGTTTTTTAAAAACCTTAAGTGCTCATCACTTAACACAAGTGATGAGCTCCAAGTGGTCGGCCCTCCTTTGATCAAGTCATCCACGTGGAGTGCTAGCTCCTATTGGATTGACTTGTTATCTCATTTCAAATTTGAAACGATTTCAAATTTAAATTTCAACTAACTAACTTGAAATTCAAATTAATTAATATTTGCAATCTTAATTATCTTGCCATCTCATGTTAATTTCAAATTTGAAATAATTTCAAAATTCAAATTTTAAATTTCAAATTTCAAATTTCAAATTTCAACTAACTTGAAATTCTAGTTAATTAATATTTGCATATTATCTTTAAAGTAATAACACTTATTATTTCTTACTTATAATTAACTCTTAATTATAATATTATTCTCTCTTCTCTTTTAAATGAAGCCTACACCTATATGTGTGTGACCTCTTAGGTTCACAACAACCTAGTAGTAGGAATTAAGATAATAAATTATCCTTCAAATAAAACATCTTTTATTTTAGGTTCTAAAATTAGAACTCTTATAATTTCCCCTTTCAAGAAATAATTCTTTTTGGGCCTCTATTAGTCCTAAGTGACATCTAGCAATATGTCAAGACACACCCTAGGTTGTGTGAAGGTTTATCATAACACAGTGAACCCTTCAGTTACAATTAAGATATAATTCAATCCTTCCATCGAACAATGCCTCAGTTAAATTAGTTGGGTATGGATAATATGTTAAAACCCTAATTTAACATCTTGTATGTTATTCTTAAAATATCAATTCAAACTTGGGATACTTAAGAAACACTTTTCTTATTCCCAATAGCTTTGGCCAAAGACTTCTATGAATTATATCTTAGAATAATACAAGGTATTCCTTATCTTTACTTAGAGTAATAGATTCCTTGTTGTACACTCATATGTCCCCATGATAGGTCTACTAGAGCCAATGAGTACTTATACAAGTTCCATAGTTAGGATATGTACGTTGTACTATCAAATCCTAACATCCCTAACACAGAACATCTATGGTGCCTCAGGTCTAAGGATCACTTGCATCATTGTAATCCTGAGTTGTTGTTTGACATGTAAGTAAAACTCCATTCAACAAACTCAATCAATGATCACATTCAGTGTACTTGTTCTCAAACAAGCACCCACAGGTTTGCCCTAGTGTCTATACACAAATGACTTGAGACAGGTCATTCTCCATATTGAGCAGACATAACCTGTGCTAGTCTATCCGGATTATTAATGCCCAATAAATAATTCTATGACTAGGAATATTTAAGAAAGATGTACTAACAATATAAGTCTCCCTATCTCAACTCTTGAGTTCTTATATTGACATTCTTTCTAAGGACTTATCATGAACACAATAACAATATATAACATGATAATCAAAATGCTTATATTATTAATCAATAACAATAATACATGAATCAAGTTCATATCCCAAATTACACAAATGACATTGGCTGTTAGGGCATACTACTAACAACTCATTGGGTTCATCCCAACCTAGTAGTGGCAGGGGGCATCTCAATGCCTCCAAAATAGAAACTTTCTATTTTTAGGTTCGATTGGAACAATTCCAATTTTGCCCTCAATAACTTTTATCACTAGGCCTTCACTAGTCATGAGTGACATCTAGCAATATGTCATGACATACCCTAGGTGTGGGTGAATATATGAACGTGTAAATGAACCCTCCGTGCTATAGATAATCCCTCACCAAACAATGTCTTGATTAAGTTAGTTGGGTATGAATTCATGTCAAACCCTAACTTAATCATGTGTTACAAATTCACTAGAGTATAATCTCAATTAGGTAAACCCTTGAAAACACCTTTCCTTGGTTACCTTCTGCTTTGGCCAAAGACTTCATTGAGATAGTATCTGTGAACTAACTATGACATTCGCCCTTTCATATTAAGGGTGGTGATCCTCTATTGCACACTTACCTATCTTCATACATAATTCACTAGAGCCAATGAGCACCGATTACATCCTTATGGTTAAGGGTGTACGAGATACTATCAAACTCTAGTAATTCATGCATAAGATAACAAGTGGTGTCTCAAGTCTAAGGATTACAAGTGTGACTATACTCATGAACAGCTTTTGACATACAAATAGAATTCCATAAGCTATACTCATATTGGTCACGTTCGGTGTACTTGTTCTCTAACAAGCACCCACAGGTTTACTATAGTGTCTCTACACAGATGGCTCGAGACTCACCATCCTCCTATGGAGCTAGTATAACATGTGCTAATCTTAATGGTTTATAATCGCCCAAATATATAAACCTATGATTAGGAACAAGTCTAGGATAGATGTACTTGAAAGTTATAAGTCTCTCTATCTCAACACATTGAGATATAACTCTCTATCATACCATCCAAGGACTTTATCATGAACAGTAATTAAACACAAGTTTACACGATAAATAATAGACATTTCATTAATGAATAAAGTTTCATACATGAATATATATAATGAAAATACAACCTAACAATTGGTTTTAGGGCATACTTCTAACATATACAGGAAGTTGAAATACTCTGCTGCTTATTCCACGGTATAAACAGTCTTTAATAACAGTTTGGATGAAACTAAATTGCCTTGCCACTCTGTCTAGCCTGTATCTGATAATCACTGGATTTTTGTCCCAAATTCTTTTACGAGGTATTTATTACTCTAGAACCCCAAACAGATACCCTGCAACCAATGTTCGTATGATTCCGAGATACTGTTCATCAATGATACCACACTTCTGACTATACAATTTTACTGAAGTCTAAGAATGGGTAGGCCACCAGCTTTCATAATTGTCATAAACAACTCTCCACTTCATTTCTAAAGAATTATTCAACATTTGTAGACATACTTGAACAGTATTTCTTACAAGCTTTACATCATGAAATACTTCTACACTACCTTTCCGAGCAAGATTAGCCGCAAATATTATAGGACTCAGAGAATTGAAACGCCACCATACAAATATTTGTGCTAGCCAGAATGGGCCATACACTGCATTATTCTTCCTATTCAGTACCCCTGTGGCTATTCTTGAATACTATTGGAAACCCAAATATAGTTGAGTAGTTCCTAAAGATGCCCAGCAAATTATCTTCCCACATTTCATTCTACAAATAATCGGCCACATGTCTCTCACTGCTGGCCTCCCTGCTCTTGAAGGAATGGTAATGAATATACTCAGATACATCCATACCATTACCAATCTATACAAATCTAATGTGTACTGTTGATATGCTATGATGACATTAGCACATGTGTGTTTATCTCTGATGGTTGGATATATATGGTTCAAGTCCTGATATACCAATTCGAGCTCTACGAAGACCTTTCTTTCATTTTCTGATAACTCCGGCCAAAATGTTGCATCATACCTAAATCCCAATCTACCAATGTTCTTTGCATCCTCCAGAGTAAATACGAATTCTCCATGAATACCCATGAAAGTATTGGTTTCTGGGTTGAATTTCTGCCTTAATGCATTCAAGAGGTTTTCATCAGGAATCACGTTATATGTACTAACCAAGATTGCATCGTATAATCCCCACTTTTCGAAATCCTCCACGGCTACTGGGTTCTTAAACATATAATCCACCCAAATATTCCAAGTTGTGGATATAGGGTTTGTATTCACTTTCCAGTTCATCTCTGGGGTTTTCGCTGGCCAGAATATGGGTATATCGTCTCGCTTAGCTACGAAATGCTTCCTGCACTTTTCTCCATGCCCTTCAACCACGTGATTACCGTCCACAACTATGGGTTGGACCATTTCTTCTATCACAGATCAAAGCTTCATTCTTCTCTTCTCGCTTTCCTGCATATCGGTTGATTAACTTGATCTTTGGCATCATTTTATCTGCTGTGGGTTTGAAAGTGGACGAAGTTGCCATGGCTTTCTTCACAAGCTTCTTGATAGTGGATTTTTGAACAGAGTATTCAGTGGAAATCAAAACTTGATTCTTTATTTCCCCCCTTCTTTCTCGAACTATATATATATATTCCCCCATTTTAAAACGATGGCGTTTCTTTCCCTTTACATTTCTTATCTCAAAACTACACCGTTTTCATATGTCCACAGAATTCTCTTTCACACAAATCACTTATCCCCTACGACATCGTTTTCACAATCCCACAATTCTTTCCCTTCTACTTATTACTTAAACCATACGACGCCGTTTTGCTCACTCTGCAATCTCTTCTTTCCGCAAACTCCATAACCCATACGATGTCGTTTTGTTCTTTCCGCAATCTCTTCTCTCCGCAAAATCAACATATCCATAACGATGTCGTTTTGTTTATTCTGCACCAAATATTGTTCTTCTCCTACTTCATTTCCTATCCGCTTTCACCAATTTCGATTAATCATTTTTCTATATCATTATTAAACCTTTTCCCCAAGTCGCCCTTTCTTCTTTATGCTATTTTTCTTTTTTCTTTTAACCTTTATGGCAAATGATTGAGCATATTATAGTTGTGCCAACCTAGTTAGGATGTTTATATTCTGTATAATGCCTATCTTATTCCATTCTTCATTTATTTATCCATATATATCTAATCATCCATTATTATACTATATATATTCACATTATCTCATCCATTTTATACCATGTATTATTATTATTATTATTATTATTATTGTTATTATTATTATATATCCAAATACAGTACACAGACTTCTTGATCACAAAATATTTCTTTAATTACTATTACCCTTCTTTGTTACATAATTCTTTCATCACCACATACAGATATTTCCTTCTTTACAATTCATGGCCTAGTATTTGTAATAAAATTTTTCTTCTGTTTAAACTCCTACTCAATTGCTTTAACATTTTTATGTGTACTATTCCTTCTCAACTTTGTCAATATTTCTTCTCCATTATACCCATCTGGTACCTTCACTTCCCCTTGGACTTTGTCTATTTTGTCATATTCTTCTAATATCTCATTCGCTTTCTCTATCATCTCTTGCGACAGGGCTTGAACAGCTTCCATCCCTTGCACCCATTTTCTAAATTGTTGATGTTGCCGTTGTTCATAATAATTTCATTTCCGCATTAATTCACCCCCATACATTCTCAATTCCGCTTCCGCAATTCTATATTCATCCACCATTTCAAATACTCTGTTTAAACTGATGAATCTGATCCCATCTTCCCAGGCATCCTCTACCTCAACCATTTTCGTTCTAAATTTTTCTTCAGGCCACTCCAGAAAATTGAGATGTTCTAAAATTGCTCCCATCACTTCAATTGCCATCTTCAAAATATCTGCTTCTGATTTTTCGTCATTAATTAATGTGCTCGTCTCATATTCCCATCTTTTCCAGTTTATCCTTCTGGGATTAGGATTCATCAGTTGCATCATTAATGGATATTGAGTATAGGCAGCTTCTAGTCATCCATCCAGACATAGAATTGGGTATCTTACATTCTCTCTATTCCACTCTGAAGTCACTGCCTTTAGCATACTTGCTATTCCACTTTTTATTGCATACATAAAATCTATTACTGCGTGAGTGATCTCTAGTGCTCCCTTCTCTTCTTCATCTATTCCCATGCAATATTATTGATTGTTAGTTATATGTACTCTCAAAAAAAAAAAAAGGCATATTTTCATTAATATTCTCTTATTCGAATTATTGTCTTATAGAATACAATATTTCTTCTTTTCATTTTTACACAACATTTTGCTTTTCTCCTCTACCCATCTTATCATCTACAGTACACCCATTTCCTAATACAAGCCTACCCATGTCCCCTTGGATGGTGTGAAATTGTCCGAAGATGAATTTACTGTTACTAAATTCTCTGCTCATCCAAGACATAGGAAACAAATGAAACCACATCAAGTAACGGGTTTCATTATTTCTCTAAGGCATCGGAAGCAAATGAAACCCATCAAATGAAGGGATTTCACTGCTTATCCAAGACATAGGACGCAAATGAAACCACATCACATGACGGGTTCCATTGCTCCATGTCAGGTTTGATATGTTGGTTTCTTACGAAACCAACACTCTTCGACACTTTCAACAGGTTTGATATGTTGGTTCCTTTCCTACCTTACGGGAAGCCCAGCAGATTTTCCTCCCTCATGGCTCTTAACTCTCCCTTTCTGGCTTTCTTCTCTGTTGGTCTAGCTTCTGCTATGACCAGCGTATTTCTCTCTTCGTTGTTCCCCTCCACCATAGTACCTCTCCGCATACCACCAAGCTAGACGATTGCGTCTATTCTCCTCCGTTTTGGTTCTTTCTTCTCTTCTCGCATTATGTCTTTGCCTTTATCCACCATTGTTTTCTCAGCCTTTCTTTTCTTTTCTTTCTTACCATATTCTCTACCCTAATTCTCCTTTTATAGCCGTTCGCACGCTCGAATCTGAACCATCACACCATTCTTCTACCAATCACAATCGTCGTCTCAGACGACTGTCCACTGCGCCAATGTCCTTTCATCTACCGCTTGCACTTTCCCATACCCCTTCATGATTTCCTTTCGCCGACCTTTCCATTTACTTTTTGTTTTTTTTCTTTTTTTTTCTTTTTCTCGTTTATCCGCTTCATTTTCTTTTTTTTTTTACAATATACTCTTTTATTTGTTACCTATAATCTTTATACAGAGTGTTGATAATAATTTGGATTCCACATTAAAAGTCTTTGACTTTACCTTAATTCAATTTATTTACTCTGTATTTGGTTTCTTCTCTGTTTCCTAAACTTTATTACTATTCATTTTCTTTTTAAATTCTTGTATCACTTTCATCGACCATACATTCTGATAAAAAATTTTGAATACTAATTTCCCTATCATATAATTCCAGATGAGCTTATTAGCCTCTCTTATTTTGCTTTTCCAGTTCTTTTAACCATTTTTGTTCCTAGAATATTCTTCTAATATCTCATTGGCTTTCTAGCAGCCATTCTTCCTCGAACATTATCTTTATTTGATTTGATGCTCTCTTAGCTTGTACTTTTCATTTCGCAGCTAACCCTTGTCTTTCTTGTCTTGGCGGGTCTCCTGCGAGGGGACTTTATTGTTAGATAGTCAAAAAGGATTGAGAGGATACATAATTCTGGTCATCAGAATTGATGCTATGAAATCAATAGAATACATATTTTATAGGTTAACAAAAATGGATAAAGGTAGAATGTAGAAGACTAGAGAGCAATTGCGGAATTGACAAATGGCATTATTGAAATAAAATGTACTCTTGTGATATTTTGTAATTTCACATTTTATTGTTAGTGACGTGTTATATCTTTGTAATAGATCTAATGATTATAAGTGAAATTTTGTTATAGAATTTCACTATAAATAGGAGTTGAGTACATGTAATAGGGACCAGTCTTTCATTACTTCAAAAAGAATTTTCTTGTTTTCTGTCAGTACTAGAGAGAGAAAGTGGGAATATTCTGAAAGTGTGAGAAAGTTCTTCACATTGTACTTTTCCTCAATCTCTGTAAGTATAAATATTCTATTGTTATCAATAAAGTTTATTTATTGTTTATAATTTTGAAAGCCGAATCTACCTAAAGCATCAACCAATGATGGATGTATATTATTAAAAAATATATATCTATCTATCATTGGAAAAATGGTTCTCAAATCTGATTTTATACTTATATATATCAAGAATCATCTTTCCTCATGATATCCAGAAAATGGTTGTGACAGGACCATTACCGCTGTGTGTTCCTTGGGATCCGTCTCTGATGGAGACCGCGATCTTTTAGAGGTGACAATAGGTGAAAAGGGAGATACACAATTACTAAGAATAGAGAGGTTGGGAGTCATATGGTGAGAGGACCCAAAATCAAATATCCAAGAAGTAGGAGAAATACCCGAGGAATCGAAACTATTCAAACCTAAGTGAAGACTAGACATAGTAGAAACCTGTGACTTAAGACTGTGACTGCGATGCTAACCAATTCTGTAAATGCTCAAACATAGATGTCACTGGAGAATATGACATTGTGCTTACAAGATATAGGACAGCAAGAGCAACGCGAGGACGAAACAGGACAATAGGTGCACGTGGTGCAATAAGCTTAGGACAAGTATGCTTCCAATGCCCCTTCTGATGACAAAAGCTACATTCAAGAGGCAACACGAGGTTTAGGCTTACCGGTAACCTTGATGACAAATCCAAAAGGTGTGGGAAGTAACGGTAGTCATGGACCATAAGCAACAAAGATTGACTCCACAGGAGGAGCAGGCATACAAACTCATAGTCGAATTTCTTCTGCCATAAGTTCTCAAACTACAACACTGGGAGTGGGTAGGGGATTCCGATGCATAATAACCCCACGAAGAGGCTCAAATTGCTTACAAAGAGCCATCATAAACTGAGTAAATCGCTGGATGTCTCATTTTTGAATGTAGAAAGGCATCAGTAATAACTCGGGGGAATCCATAAGTGCCAATTGATCCTAATAACCACTCATTTTATTATAAAATTCCTGAATACTCTTGTCCTTTTGTTTCGCCCCTTGAATAGTCATCTCTATTTCAAACTCTTTCACATAGTTGACTTCCTGTAGAGCTCCTGAAGATATTCCCGAATTTGACTAGCAGTCTCAAATTTGGAAAGGTTCTGACCAATACTTGGGTCCACAAAATTGTTAAGCCAAGTAAGGACATGAGCGTTCTCCTTCGCCCATGTTGCTAGGGCAGATTTATAATCTTCGGCCTTAGGATCAGTTGGCTTTTTGGTGGCACTTGTAACATATTCCCATCATTCCCGACCTAAGAGATAGTTTTTCATTACGGTGGCCTAGTAATTATAATTTTCTCCACTCAAGCGAATGCTAATGGCTTGAACTTTCTCTTCAGCTATTCTTAGAGTTATCAAAATCACCGTATATCACAAAACAAAAAGAACTAATAGAGACACAATCAAAACTGGACAGCACTTCACAATCAAAGCTGGATAGCACTTAATAGTTACCAGGGTTGCCAATAAATACCGTAAAAATCAGACAAGAGAGAGATAGCCGTGAGAGAGACGGAGACTGTTGTGTGAGAGAGGTAGACAACCGTGGGATAGAGACTGTCGTCGGAGAGAGAGAAAGAGAGAGAGAGAGTCTACTGAGAGAGATAAAAACTGCCGTGAGAGAGAGAGAGAGAGACTGCTGAAAAGGAGAGAGAACTGCTGTAAGGGAGAAAGAGACTGTCGAGAAAGAGAGAGAGTCTGAAATGCCGACAGCCCTTAAGGTTTACATACAAGAAGGTGTTGGCTCTAATACCATGAAAATGTGCAATCTTATTCAATTGTAATAGAGTTTACAATGAGAGATTATATAAACAACTTAAACTAGAAAATATAGAAAGTCAACCCTATAAGATAGAAACTAAATATACATAGAAACCACAAACAGAATATACAGCTCACATTGACGATGTTGAATGCAAATTTTACTTGGTCAAATGGGAGGGAAAGAGTGGTGTGTTGTAGATTAGATAGATTTTTTTTTTTCAAATGAGTTGGGCGATTTGTTTCCTAATGCGAGATAGGGGTCTTTTCCTAGGTTCGTTTTGGATTATAATCCTATAATTTTGCAGAGTTCTATTCTTAATTGGGGTCCTACTCTTTTTAGGTTCGAAAATATGTGGTTGGACCACTCACTATATAAATTATTTTTTAAGGATTGGTAGAATGAGGCATTGGTGTGGGATTAGGAGGATTTTAAGTTTATGAACAGGTTGAAGTGGATTAAATAAAAAATTAAAGTGTGGAACAAAGAAATCTTCAAAATTTTTGGAGAAGTTAAAGGGCTTATTTTGAAAATGTTAGAGGTAATTGATTTGCGAGTTGTTTTGAGTTGGAAAGAGAGAGAAGTGTTCTCAAAAGTCATTTTAAGGAAGGGCTTTTTAAAGAAGTTTCTTGAAGACAAAAGGAAAAGGTGAAGTGGGTAAAGGAGGGAGATAATAATTCAAATTTCTTTCATAAAATTGCAAATGGCAACAAAATTAAAAAGGTTGTAAATAGAATTGAGTTAGGGGATGGGGCCTTTGTTGAGGAAGAGGGTGGAATTATGAATAAGTTTTATAGGTTCTTTTAATAGTTTATGTATTCTTCAAATGAGGTACGGAGGCCACGGTTAGAGAGGTTCGATTGGTGTCCGATTAGTGTTTAAGAGGCAAGGTGGCTTGAGAGCTCTTTTGAGTTGAAGATATTAAAGAGGCCGTGTTTGATTGCAGTAGAGATAAATCCGTGGGATCATATGGGTTTGCTATTGGTGGCTTTTAGGAATGTTTGGACATGGTTAACAATGATTTGATAAAGGTGTTTTTAGAATTTTATGAGAATGGAGGGGTTAATTCATGCACAAATGCATTTTTTATTTATCTCATTCCTAAAAGGGAGAACTCTATGAAGATCAACGACTTTAGGCCAATTAGTTTAGTTACTTTCTCTATATAAAATTTTGGCTAAAGTTTTTCCAAAAAGGTTGAGAATGGTTTTTGCAAAAACTATTTCTTTATCTCAGATCTTTTATGGAAGGTAGGAATGGAAGTTATATTAGCAGCATTAGTACGAAATTTATGTATTTTTAGTTTCTTTTAGTCTTTTACTTGGATTAGGACTATTTTTACAGTCTTTTATGTGGATTAAGAGTGTGTGTGAGAAGAAAAAAATTAAAATATATTAAGAAAATTGAAAAAATAAATTAAGTATTATGAATTTAAAAAATGTGGTTTTTAAAAGATTAGAGTGAGAAATAAAATAAGGTATAAGGTAGTTATAAAAGTAGTGTGTTTGTTGAAATTTCATATATACCATTTTGTTTTTGTAAATATATCCTTCTAAATAACGGTAAATATTATTTTTTGAAAAGGGTAATTATGGAATGTAATGTGAGCACACCAAACTCCAGTGTTGGCTTTATATATTAGTATAGATTTATGTATTTTTAGTTTCTTATAGTCTTTTACTTGGATTAGGACTCTTTTTTATAGTCTTTTATTTGGATTAGGATTCTTTTTTATATATAGGCTCGTATTCTTTTATTTTGGTAGATTAAATACGATTGATTGTGTCATACGTTATTTTTCTCTTTAGTTCCTAAGAATCTAACATGGTATCAAAGCATTTAGTTATCAGAAATTGGATTGGATCTCATTTCTCTCACGTACTTCTCTCTTCGCATGAACAGCCCCTACCCTCTTTCTTTCTTAGTCATGGAACAGCCCCTGCTTTCTCTCATCTCATGTGCTTCTTTCTTCTCACAGATAGTTCTGTTCTCTCTCCTCTCACCAAATAGATCCAGCCTTCTCTCTTTTTCAGTCACAGTACCCCCTATTTTTTTCTTCTCTATTCTATTTTTCTCTCAGTCTTGATCTTTTCTTTTCCCACGTGCTTCTATCTTCTCATGAACAGTTCTGTTTTCTCTCTTCACACACAACAAACACTGTCTTCTCTCTTTTCTCTCTTTTGTTTGGGCACTCTGCAAATACTGGACAACAACTTCTTGGCATAATTTGATTGTCATGGAAAGATTTATTGATTCGTTTGGTTAATTTTTTGAAGACCACACCCTTTGGACATTAAAACTCCCATTCGTACATCACTTGATTGAGCATTAAAGGATAATTAAAATTCTACTAATGCTAATAATATATTAGAAATATTTCAGTTTCTGATTCTCCTTTCTTTATCACATACTGATGTGTGGGGTCCTTCCCCCATTGCTTCTAAAGGTGATTCCTTATGTATCTTTAATTGATGATTATAGCAAATTTTGTTGGGTTTACCTTTTGTCTCATAAATCTGATTTGTTTCGCATTTAAGGAATTTCACTCCATGGTGCAAACTCAGTTATCTAGTCTTATTAATATTCTCTCTTCTAATTTTGGAGAGGAATACTATCATAATGATTTTACCGAGTTTGTTCTCACATTAGGTACCATCTATCAGTCCTCTTGTGTTGAAACCCCTTAACAGAATGGCATTGTAGAATGTAAACATCATTGTATCATTACCATTACTCGTTCTCTTCTTCTCTTATCATATGTCCCATCTATTTTCTAGGGTGAAGTAGTTCTTGCATTTGTTGACGTTATTAATTGCATTCCCTCTCCTTTTATTTCGGGTCTTTCTTGATGTAGAAGAATGAAATCCACTCTATCCCACATCGCCTAAATGAAAGGCTTACTATAACTTCATATACCTGTATTGGGCCCTCCACCTATAAACTTAGGCTTTTTGGTTGGAAACTTAACATGGTATCAGAGCATTGGTTATCCACGTGACAAGACCCAAATGAGCCTGCACATAAGGGAAAGTGTAGAAGAATGAAATCCACTCTGTCCCACATCGCCTAAATGAAAGGCTTGCTATAGCTTCATATACCTTTAATGGGCCCTCCACCTACAAGCATAGGCTTTTAGGTTGGAAACTTAACACTTGGTACAAGAAATTATTTGGGTATCCTTCTAATTATTTTTTTTTTGTTGTGTTTGCTTGTGCTTGTTTTGTTCTTTTCCTAAACAAGACCGTATTAAATTGACCGTCCATTCTATCTCGTGTGTCTTCGTGGGAGACCAGTATTACTTAAAAAGGGTATAGATGCTATGATCCTGATTCCAAAAGGTTGTATGTGTCTCATCATGTTGCTTGTTTTAAGCGTATTCAATTCTTTACCGTTCCTCCACGTCTGTTTCTTGTGAGTAAGGAGGACTTAGTCTCTATTAAACCACTTCCCACTTCTATTTCGTTTCAGGAGTTCATCTCTGATCTTGGTCCCACATCTCTTCCCACTCCTCCTGATCCTCCTATCACCAAGGACTTAAATATCAGTATCGACGGATATATGAAGGGTCTCAAAACAAGGTTATATTGATCGTATTGGAAATATCGATATCGATTTAAAAATATAACGGATATTATTAGTTAAACAACATATATTTTCAGTGAAACTCTGTAGAACAATGATTCAGACTATAATACACAATTTAGAATCAAAACATTGCAATTTAAATGTATATAAGAAAAGTTTGTGTTGTATAAGGTACAATAAAGTGTGTCGCGCTAGGCCAAATAAATTACAAATTTGTACAAATTCCACATTGGAACGTCACATAACATTAGAAATGTATAATATATATTATTTACACAATAATAAATAAATAAATCAATAAGTGTGTATATAAATGTCAGTGCTCAATACCGCATAGAGTTCCCAGGTGGCTCAAAACTGTCCCCAAAATTCAATCTGGTAAGATTAAAATAGTAATCTCTCCGACTTAAATAATTACTATAGTTATTTGTGTAATCATTTAAATAATGATGATACTGTTGAGTAGTATGGTGTTGGATTCCCATAAGTGGAAATTACCCACCTCCAACAAGATGTCCTCCGGGCATTTCCATTAGGGTTGGGATTGGTCCAACAACATATTGGTACCGGGGTAGATCTGGTTGTGGAGGATTTTAGCAATAGGAGTTGTAATCAAATAAGAAACTATAGCCATATAGAGAATCATGACTCGAGGTTGTTCCATACGCAAAATATCCATACGAATTTTGTTTAGTTCCTATAGTCATATACCCGAAGTTTGAAGAAAATGAATTAATGTCTCATTGGCTTGTTCAGCCCTGTCCCCTATTTTTCTTCCTCACATTGTTTTCCTATTGCCTCGATTTTTGGTCCTACCCTCCTAGAGTCATAATTTGTATCATGTGTAGCATGTGTAAAATCTGTTTCACCGGTAAATGAACTCAACAGCCTATAACTCTCTATACTATCTCCCCCTCCATTTTCTTCCCCATCACTGCCCCCAGCTGTTAGGGCTATATACTAAAAGCCATGTTTTTATGTAATAGACCTTAGTATTTATTTATTAATGAATTCTGATATTGCATATTAAATGAGAATCTGTATGAGCTATGTTTGCATTATATTATCTTCTAATGTTATGCATGTGTGTCTTTTATTCTATATAGTAGATGATCTGGTGTGTAGAGTTCGGCTTACACACAGAAGATCAGATCATCAGTTCTTGTAGAATATAAGCCTATTGTTCACAATCTGAGATGGAGTTGGACACACTATCGGTAAGATTGTAGCACATGATTTCAGTACGTCCGTCTTGACTACGGGGAATGGTTTAGTTCCAACTTCTTGTGCTAGTACACTTGTGTGTATTGAACGGGACCGTATTGAGGTAATTATTTTATACTGACATATAAAATAATTAATACTTCATGGTTATTATGAATACTTATACTCTTAATCCCGAAATAATTAATAGACACATGCATTTATTGTTAGTTATTTTGATTCATAAAGAGTGAGATCTTTATAGGTCAATAATATCGATGAGTTGGATAACTGCATTAATTGTATGGTGAATATTTATTATTGACGGAATCCACGCCCTGGTATAGGGATTGATGATACCCCCTTGAGGATACTTATAAGTTTTGATTATGTCAAACCCTGCAGGTGGATTTTGTATCCGACATATCAAATAAGTTAAGTGGAAGGTCTCAAGGAAATTAATAGATGTTGATTAAATTATATTGTCAGTAATTTAATTTAATCAACGGGTATCTGTAATCTTAACGTGGGGAGATTAATAAGTATTTAATAACAAAGAGCTCGAAATTTATTTTCGAATAAGCTAGGGAGTGCAGTTATAATTCTTTAGTGGAATGAATTATAATTAATGTAAATAGGTTTTTAATATTTACATTAGGAGCCCGAAACTTATTTGCTTTTGGGTCCCTACCGTAGCCTATATATATGCCATGTTGGGCAGCCACTAGGTTAAGACGAAATATCTAAACCCTAGAGGCAGCCGTCCAATAAGGAGAGCATAAAGAGAGTCACTCTCTCTTCACGTTCTAGCATTGGGGAATACGGTAGAAGGCTTGAAGGATCGAGCAGTGATCAACCGTTCGTGATCTTTGAGATCAATCCAGACAGATCTCCAGGTACGGATTTTTCTATATGTTATAGTATTCGGATTTATTTTTTTTTGGCATGATCCATAAACACTATCACGAGTTCATGGGATTTCCGCTCCCAACAAAAAGTACCTGTTTGGTTGCACCAGTTCCGTTCGTGACTAGTGATTGTTTGGTCCGCGCGCACTCAGCTCCGCTTTAGATTTAAGTCTGCACACCGGCCCATTTAGAAATCCAATTTGATTTTACCTAAAAAGAATAGGGCCCATTGGATCTAATGACCCAAGCCCAATTTTGCTTAGGTCGCCTCACAAAACTTTGGTAACCCTTGGGGCCCAACCCATAAGTGCAAACTAAGAACTTATAAAGCCTTTAACCTCCTGATGTTTTTCCAATGTGGGACAAGTGCAAAAATGCACTTTCAATCTTTCTAAAGAACAAAGGAAATTTTCAAAAACCCCAATATAAAACCCATTTTAAAAACACTTTATTTTGAAAATATTCAACAATCCCCCACCATTCTCAAAATGCAAGATGATGATTCTTGGTTCACTTGGCAGCCTTTTGCATAGGTGAAGGTATCTTATTGATTTGAACCTTTCACTTTAGTGAAACTCATCAAAGTTAATCAAGATGGCATAGTAGACGTATCTTTGAACTAGCGATCTTATACGATTAACCGGACATGTCTCACACACAAGACAAAATACCTAGAGTATTCAAAAAACCGACCCGTGGATTGGCCTTGGGTTTTTATCCTATTTCATGAGTGCTCTAAAGTCAGAGCCTTTGGACATCATAGGAAGCGGCACCACCTCCACACTCATATAGGTAAACTTATAAAGTACCCCTGTAATTACAGTACTCCAACTGCACTGTTGTAAGTCTATTAAGAGTTAAATAACTCATCCTTTTTCTATTCACATTACAGGTACCAAGCACTTCAACCTTGGGATGAATATATTTTAGGATTCTCAATGCATGTTAAGAATCTTGAGTGCTTGCTATCACGACATATGGTGTACTTTGCTCATTGAACTCAAGAACTTGATGTTTCAAGTGTTGAGTCAAGCTTCCACCAGGAGTGATTAATTATGTGGGCTTCAGTCCCATCCCTTTTGATGTTTTCCACTCCAAATCCCTTGCAAGTCCTTTTGTTAAAGGATCAGCCAAATTTTCACTTGACTTCACATAATTTATGGTTATTACACCATCTGTTATCAATTGTCTCACATAGCTATGTCTAAGTCCTATATGCCTGGACTTACCATTATAAATTAGGCTATAAGCTCGTGAAAAAGTTGCCTCACTATCACACCGCAAAGATACTATTGCCATTGGTTTTGGCCACACAGGTATTTCCAGTAACAAATTTCTCAGCCACTCTGCCTCTTTGCTGCTTAAAGCCAATGCCACAAATTCAGCAGCCATGGTTGAATCTTATATGCACGTCTGCTTTTTTTATCTCCAGGAGATTGTACCACCTCCAAGTGTAAAGATCCAACCACTTGTAGAAGAATGATCCTCACTGTCAGTTATCCAACTGGCATCTGTGTATCCTTCTGGGACCGAAGGATATCCAGTATAGACTATTCCATAATCTATGGTTTTCCTCAAGTATTTCAATACTCGATAAATTGCATGCCAATGCACAGAGCTTGGGTTACTAGTGTATCGACTAAGTTTCCCTATTGCAAAGGCAATATCAGGTCTAGTGCAGGTCATTGCATACATTAAGCTACCAATCACCCTTGAATATAATAATTGATCAACAGCCTTACCAGTATTAGGATACAATTTTAAATGTGGATCAAAATGTGTAGACATGGTTGTATTATCATATTGATTAAATTTCTTAAGAATTTTCTTAATATAATGTGACTGAGTAAGAATTAATTTATCATTTTCCCTCTTAATTCTTATTCCCAAAATAACATCTCCAATGCCCATATCCTTCATCTGAAAGTTTGATGACAAAAATTGTTTCGTACTTTCTATAACTTCAAGATCAGTACCAAAAATTAACATGTCATCTACATATAAGCATATAACTACACATCTTTTACCAGAAAACTTGCTATAAACACATTTATCTTATTTATGTATCCTATAACCATTTGATATTACAATCTTATCAAATTTGTCATGCCACTATTTAGGTGTTTGTTTAAGTCCATAGAGTGATTTAATAAGCTTACAAACTTTCTGCTCTTGACCTAGTACAACAAAACCTTCTAGATGCTCCATATATATTTCTTCTTCTAACTCTCCATTTAGAAACGTTTTGACATCCATTTGATGGATTTGAAGTTTATATATAGAAGCTAGGGCAATCAATACTCTAATGGTAAAGATTCTTGCTACAGGAGCATAAGTATCAAAATAATCAATCACTTCCTTTTGAGTAAAGCCCTTAGCAACCAGTCTTGCTTTGAACTTATCAATAGTCCCATCAACCTTCATTTTCTTTTTGAAAATCCATTTATAACCAATTGGTTTAGATCCAGGAGGCAGGTCAACAAGCTTCCATGTTTTGTTGCCCATAATAGAATCTATCTCATCATTGACAGCTTCTTTCCAGAAAGCAGAATCTTTAGATTTCATAGCCTCTTCAAAGGTTAATGGATCTGGTTCCATGACAGGTGAAACCATTCTCTGCCTATTATGAGAATTCATAGTTCCTTCTACAAGATAAACAACAAAATCAGGACCAAAAGACTTTGCAATCCTTGCCCTTTTACTCCTTTTAGGTTCAATAGATTCACTAGGTTCACTACTTTCCTCAGAAAGTAAAGGAATTAATTCTTTTTCTTGATTAGATTCTAATATTGGAATAGTAGTAAATCTATTTTCATAAAATACTGCATCACGTGATTCTATGATTGTATTTATTTCTATTGAACTATCGGGCTCAATTACCAAAAACCTATATGCTTTACTATGTAGAGCATAACCAAAGAATATGCTTTCAATCTCTTTTTCTCCTAACTTTTTCCTTTTAGAATCAGGCAATCTTACAATTGCCCTACAACCCCAAATTCTAAAATAATTTAATTTTGGTTTCTTGTTTTTCCAGAGCTCATAAGGAGTCATGTTTTTCTTTTTAAAAGGAATTCTATTAAGTATATAACATACAGTAAGCAATGCTTCACCCAAAAAACCAGTGATTAAGCTTGAATTAGAGAGCATAGCATTTACCATTTCAGTTAAGGTCCTATTCTTTCTTTCAGCAACACTATTTTGTTGAGGTGTATAAGGTGCAGAAGTTTCATGTATAATACCCACTTTTTCACAATATTCAGGAAAATGATATTCTCCACCTTTATCAGACCTTAGCTGTTTTATTTTGACATTACATTGATTTTCAACTTCTGTTTTAGAAGTAATAAATTTACTAAGTACCTCATCTTTTGAATGCAAAAGATAAATATAACAGAATTTAGAAAAATCATCTATAAATGTCACAAAATACTTTTTGCCTCCTCTAGTGGGGGCTCTATGCATGTCACATACATCACTATGAACAAGTTCTAGCAAAGACATGGTCCTTTCCACTTTAGGAAATGTCATTCTAGTTATTTTAGTTTGCATGCATACTTTACATTTATCTCCTATATTATTATCATACTTAGGAATTAAATCTAATTTAACCATATCATCTATTTTCCTAGTATTAATATGTCATAATCTAGCATGCCATAAATAAAAAGAATCAAGCATTTAAATAGAATTATTTATTTTATTAATATTAAGCTTAAACATTCCTTGATACAAATATCCTTTTCCAACAAAATTTCAAACCTTAGGCAGTATAAACTTATCTGACTCAAAAACTAACTTGAAGCCATGCTTATTAAGCAAGCTTCCAGATACAAGATTTTTCCTAACTTCAGGTACATAACATACATTAGTTAAAGACACAATTTTTCCAGAAGTGAATTCTAAATCCACTGTTCCTTTGCCTTTAATAGTAGCTGTTGAAGAGTTGCCCATGTAGAGAACTGTTCCATCATCCACCGGTTCTTAGATGTTGAAAAAGCTCCTATCATTACATACATGCCTTGTAGCTCCAGAATCGATCCACCAATCACCAGCATCCTCGAGTACATTAACCTCAGAAATAACAGCCAACATTTTATTCTTGGACTCTGATTCTCCGATTTTCTTTTTGAATAATCAACACTCACTTTTGAAATGTTCTTTCTTGCTGCAGGACCAACATGCACCTTTCTTTTTCTTTGAGTCTAAGTAGGGTTGACTTTTGTTCTCGCGCTTCCTATTATTAGAATTCTTCCCTTTGTCATCTCCTTTGTTCTCCATCACATGGACTTTGAACACATGATCTCCAATCTCATCCTTATTTTCTTGGCGCCTAGTTTCTTCCTCCAATCGAAGGTGTTTTGCTAGTTCCTCGAGAGTAAGATCTTCCTTTTTGTGTTTAAGACTTTTCTTAAACTCTTTCCAGGAAGGTGGCAAATTTTCAATAATAGAAGACACAACTATGGAATAATCTATATTCATCTTTTGTTGCTTAAATTGGCTAAGAATATGTTGTATCTCATGAAATTGATCCATAACAGGTTTATTATCTACCATACTAAATTTCATAAAATGACTAACCAAAATTTCTTGCTTGTTGCATCCTCTACTAAATACTTAGCTTCCAAAGTGTTCCACAGTTCTTTTGCATTCTCCATGTGCTGGTAGATGTCAAACAGAGAGTCTGCTAATACATTCAAAATATGTCCCCTGCAATGTAGTCATCATTCTCCCATTTGGTTCTTTCCCGAGTCTGTGCTAATGTTTCATTTTCTTGCTTCTCTGGATTTGGCGTTTTCAAAACATAGACCACATTCAGTGTGGTGAGTAGGAAATGCATCTTCTTCTGCCAACGCCTAAAATTTCTTCCATCGAACGTTCCAACTTCATAAAATTCTGAGTAATTTGTTGGAGTGATTGAGCCATTTTATTTATTATTAAATATTATTGAAAATTCAATTATCAAATCAGAAAATTAAAATTCAATAATATTCAACTCTCAAATCTGGAAACTCAATTAACAAATCAGAAAATTAAAATTCAATAATATTCAACTTAATTAACAAATCAGAAAATTAAAATTCAACTCTCAAATCTGGAAACTCAATTAACAAATCATGAAATAAATGTTCTACAGCCCGATTATAAGTTTCCACAATCTGAAAAATAGTTTGAAGACTCGGAAAAATTCTTCTTCGTCCGTCTAGATAAAATCTCCTTTGACGTGCCAAACGACGCCTTACGAAATACTGCATTATTTCCTGCCTTCTACTTTCAGTCAGTTTTCTTGCCCGACGTAATATTCTAGCAATTGGAGTTGTAACTCGTCTGGTTAGTCGCGGCATAGCTAATATTGTCTTTAGATTGTTGATACTGGTGTAGCCTGCCAAACTCCAAAATAGAATATACGCCTCAAGTCACGTTACTATGTCGCTTTCCTAAAGACAATATTTGCCCCCACCAAATGTGTGCACCTGGTTAACAGCAAATTCGACTTAGGATAAAATGAGGCTGATCTATAGATCCTCTATCTGCCTATGCACCAACGAAAATAAAGTAGAATACCCTTGTGATGTAGTCCAATTAAACCAAGACACTGTGTTTCAATTCTGCAGTAATTGGAACGCAGAATGAAAGCCAGAACCCACTGGAAACACGAGAGAGATAGAGAGAGAATTCAGAAGAATATCAACTCTGAATGGGATATCCAACTGGTCTGGACGGACCCCTATTTATAGAGGGATTCGTGCCCTTTGGTTGCACTAATTCGTACCCAAAAGGTACCTGTTTGGTTGCACCAGTTCGGTCCGTGACTGGTGACTGTTTGGTCCGCGCGCGCTCAGCTCCACTTTAGACTCAAGTCTGTACACAGGCCCATTTAGAAACCCAATTTGATTTTACCCAAAAAGAATAGGGCCCATTGGATCTAATAACCCAACCCAACCCGGACAAGAGCGGGCGCGCGCGTGTGGTTTTGGGTCCAAGCCCAATTTTGCTTAGGTCCTCCCTCCTCACAAAACTTGGGTAGCCCTTAGGGCCCAACCCATAAGTCCAAACTAAGAACTTGTAAAGCCTTTAACCTCCTGATGTTTTTCCAATGTGGGACAAGTGCAAAAATACACTTTCAAGCTTTCTAAAGAACAAAGGAAATTTTCAAAAACCCCAATATAAAATTCATTTTAAAAACACTTTATTTTGAAAATATTCAACAGAAATAAGGACATACAAGGAGGGAAACATTTTATAAATGGCCATCAAAGTGGAGAGAAAGTGATGTGAAGAAATTATTTCCAAAATCGTATTACCATGGAGATCTTGACTTTTTCGCTTTTCCACATGATTATTAAACGGTTCACATATCCAATTGTGACGCAACATTCCTTTTCCAGTCTTGGGGACTAATTTAATCATGAGGGTAGTATTTGGGAAACAGTAATAGACTTCCCAAAGAACAATCATCACAATGGAGAAATGAGTTCCTCAAAGCCAAAGTTATGGATAGATATCAATTCTGGGGCAAGCATCAAGACTGAGGAGGTGGTTCGAAATGACAAGGCTTTAAAAATTTAGCTGGGATCTCATTTAGCATACACCTCATAAAACAACCCATATTTCTTTTTTTAAAAATTTCGAATTTCAACCTTATTTCTTGAATATACAATACTCCACCCAGTTTGGTATGTCTATGTACAATTTTTGTATAAATTAGTTAAAATATCCAAAAGAAAATATTTATATATTTTCCATATATATGCTATTTATTATTCATTTCTTTTTTCTAGAACATTCAATTATTTGTTTATCATTTGGTAATGTAAAACAGAACATCAAAAGACTTATGTCTTATAGCTTGAGACTTACCACCTTGCAGTCATAACATGCCTTGCCTTACTCCTTTGCTTTTAAAGCATTGCTCATAGACAAGGATCAATGCATCAATTTCACTCACATTATACGAAAATAGGGCTAGAAGTTGGGTGGGGCCATGGACATGGTCAAGTTGATTTTTATCAAATTAATTGATCCTAAATGTTTTTCTCATCTCCTAATAATAATATTTTAACCTATTAAACGTTCTTGCCAAAATATGTTTGATAAATTGTATTATAGGCGTCTAAAGAAAGGAAGACAAAGTACACAAGGCACTCCTAAAACCTAGATGTGGGCAACCAATCTACACACGAGCAATTCAAGCTCAGCTAGTTAAGAAGCTAGTTCATGCTTGTTGGTTAACAAATTAAACCTAGCTCAAGCTCAAGCTTCAAATTGCTAGGAGCGGAAATCTCATAAACTCGTGATAGTGCTTATAAATCATGCAACAACAAAAAATCCGAATCTTTTAACATATATAGAAGAATCCGTACCTTTGAGATCTGTCTGGATTGATCTCAATGAATGACGAACTGCAGCAAATTGTTCGAGCTCTTCAAGTCTTCTACCGTATTCCTCCTATGCTAGAACGTGAAGAGAAAGTGGCTATCTTTGTGCTCTCCTTGTTGGACGGCTGCCTCTAGGGTTTAGAGAAAATATTTCGTCTTGACCTAGAGGCTACCCAACATGGCATATATATAGGCTCCAGTAGGGACTTAAAGGCAAATAAGTTTCGGGCTCCCAATGTAAATATTAAAACCTATTTACATTAATTATAATTCATTCCACTAAAGAATTATACCTGCACTCCCTAACTTATTCGAAAATAAATTTCAAGCTCTTTGTTATTAAATACTAATTAATCTCCCCACGTTAAGATTACAGATACCTGTTGATTAAATTAAATTACTGACAATATTATTTAATCAACATCTATTAATCTCCTTGAGACCTTCCACTTAACTTATTTGATATGTCGAATGCAAAATCCACCTGCAGGGTTTGACATAATCAAAACTTATAAGTATCCTCAATGGGGTATCATCAATCCCTATACCAAGACGTGGATTCCGTCAATAATAAATATTCACCATACAATTAATGCAGTTATCCAACTCAACGAGATTATTGACCTATAAAGATCTCACTCTTTATGAATCAAAATAACTAACAATAAATCCATGTGTCCATTAATTATTTCGGGATTAAGAGTATAAGTATTCATAATAACCATGAGGTATTAATTATTTTATGTGTCAGTATAAAATAATTACCTTAATACGGTCCCGTTCAATATACACAAGTGTACTAGCACTAGAAGTTGGAACTAAACCATTTCCCGTAGTCAAGATAGACCTACTGAAATCATGTGCTACAATCTTACCGATGGTGTGTCCAACTCCATCTCAGATTGTGAACAATAAGCTTATATTCTACAAGAACTGATGATCTGATCTTCTGTGTGTAAGCCGAACTCTACACACCAGATCATCTACTATGTAGAATAAAAGACACACATGCATAACATTAGAAGATAATATAATGCAAACATAGCTCATACAGATTCTCATTTAAAATGCAATATCATAATTCATTAATAAATAAATACTAAGATCTATTACATAAAAACATGGCTTTTAGTATATAGCCCTAACACAAACTCTATTGCAAAACAAGCTAGGCTTGACTAGATTTATGTTAATGGACACTTGAGGTAAGCATTATGCTATTGTTTTAGAATAATCCCACAAGAAAATTACCCAAAATAAGCAATTTAAAGAACAGTTAATGAATAATAAATACCAATGAGGTATGATGAAGAATTGAATAAACTTTTGGAGTATGTTACAATCGCTAAATTGCAATAGTTGAGGTAGAACATTGGACTTTCACACAAAAATAAATGTCAAGTTAATCTGATCAACAAGCTCGATTAAACTAGTGAAAATGCACAAGCAAAGCCAAAAATAATTGAGGCAAGCTTGAATATGCTAGTTGAGCTCAGTCTCAAGCTTGAGCTGGAGCTCAGTTCAAATATAAACATAGCAATGTTGAATAATCTTATTCAACACTATTAAACTTGGCTCGGCTTGCTTACAACCCACATAGATGAAAAGTATTAGATATCTTGCCAATTAACAATCAAGTCCTACAGGCCAACAATTGTAGGGAACATCTCACAATCGAGCAATGCACGGATGTGGGGCCTACAACAAAACAAGTGATCATACATAGAAGGTTAATGGTTGTCCCCTATTAATTGCCAGATGGTTACCATCCACCACCTCATTCCCATACAATAATTATCCTCACTATTACCCAACACCACCACCAACCCCCACAATGCATGAAATCCCTCCACCTCCTTTTTATCCTCAACATTGTCCTCTAGTACATCATATAGAGCAATGGAAATTTGGAATCTCTTTTCTACATTTATAAAACAAGCTAGCAAAATGAATAAGACAGCTCTCAATCACAAATATAGAGCTCAAGCACCCTTTAATTATGTATTCATATGACATTGTGATTGTATGAACATGTTTTATTGAGTATAGTTTGTTATTTTAATGATTCCTTATTTTTAATTGTATTACAGGTAAAAAAAATAAATAAAAAGTAACTTAAAAACATAGAGCCTAACACCATATTGCAGCCGCTTCTCATGAAAGCAGTCAGCAAGACTATAACTGCCGCCAAAAGTTATATGTTTCCTTGAGGTTGTAATGTCAACATCACTAATGACCCTCGTTTTAGAAAGATGGCTGTTTCAGTCGATCAATAGACCATTTGAGTAATAATTTAGTTTGAAATATATTGAGTTAAGCTCCGTTTGCTCAGGCTTTTGAAAACTCATCGGCCCTTCACTCTTAATATTCGATCACCGGCCACTTAGACCGAATATCAAATAGTGGGTAAATTTACTATCAGATAACAATGAAATTAATGAGACCTAACCTAATGGTTCATCAAGTAGGCCCACATGAATACAGGAATCCAGGCATGGATGTGAAAATAAACAGAGCTACTTATAGTTATAAGGTTGTTAACACTACTAAAAATTTTAGGAGAAATTGGACAAGAGTCCTATTTTAGAAGCTTTTCATGCTTAAAGTCCTCCCCAAAGATCTTTTATGCCAAAAGTCATTTTGGCATGAATTGGACAAAAATACCCCGCTTCCCAACAACTTTCAACGTCACCTCCATCCATAACCCCGGATTTCACTACGTCAGAAACCCGTTTCACTAAGCCAGACGCAGGATTTCACTACGCCGGAAACCCGTTTCACTACACCGGAAATGCATTTCACTACGCTGGAAATGCATTTCACTACTTACTTCCGGCATTTCACTATGCCGGAAAATGCATGTCACTACACCGGAATCTAATTTCACTACGTCCAAAAAATAAAAAAAAAAAAAATTATTTTTTTTTTTTTAAATTTTTCTAGGAACCAAAAAAAAAAAAAAAATTTAAAAAATGGAAAATTTTTTCAGACATAGCTCACCGTTTTGATGTTGCAAGAACAACCAAGGAAACATGGACATCTCACAAACCAGAAAAATTAAAAGAAAATAAGGAGGATATTTGAGAAATTATCAGTGTTTGATTGAATAAAATTTTTGCAAAGACGCAAAAATTACATCTGAAACAGTAGTTCTAGTTATGGAAACAACAATGAGAAATTTTTTATTTCTCTATTGCAAAAAAGAGGAGATCAGTTGCGTATTCACAAGGTGCGGTGATCCATGATCGATCTACGCAGTTCACTACGAGGAATTGATCTCACCGATGTGATGACCACACAAAACGAGGAGTTCATCTGGCCAAAATAGGATTCCAGATCAAGCCAATATGTGGTAGGAGATCGCATCTAATCTAGCTCGAAGGCAACTGCTACAACATCGGCCTCAAAAAATCCGATGGAATTTTGCCCTAAGAACAACGCCCGATCACCCAAGCTTTCCACCTTCTCCCACTGTGGCTCGCCGAAATCCAATCGGAAAACTTGGAATCCCATTGATTTGTATATTATATCAGGCTGATCGGGCTCAAAATCATATTCAACATCTATATACCGTGTAACCAATAACAGATCGTCACCGGAGTTCACCAAATACTGAATATCATCGCAAAGTTGCTCCGGCGTACGGATTATCGAAACCCTAGGCGAAGAACCACCAACATCGCAAGCTGCAACCATTCCATAAATATCTTCTCTCACTGCTGATTTTGAATTCCAGTCAGTAGATCTATAATTTTACTGAGCCACCTCTGCGATCTTCAACAAAAGCCACCAGATCTGTCGCGTCGATCTTCTCCGCCGTTGCATCGTATGGAGGTTGTAGATCGGAAGTTAAAGATCGAGATGCTGCCGTTAATGGTACTGCCGCTATCTGGCATAGTAAAACCGCTTCAAAGAGAAACCAAAGAGAGAAAAAGAGAGGGGAGCTATGCCGGCAAGATTTATCGCCGGAAAATGGTGAAAAAGAGGAAGGGGAAGATCTGCTGCTGATTTGAGTTTCATCTCTAATGTTCGTGGATGGCAGCAGATTGTTGTGGACGGGAATGACTTTGGGGATTAAGGGGAAACGCAATTATGGTATAAATAAAAAATTATTTTAAACTTCGGGACTTAATACATTAAAATCTCATTAAAATGGACTTCAGTCATTAAAAATCATAAATGAAGACTTTAAGCAAGAGAGGTTCCTAAAATAGGACTTTTGACCAATTATCCCAAAATTTTATTAGGTTAGGGCACTTCTATATTTTCTCCATCATATGTTTACAGCCTGCCCTAGGAAGCAGAAAACGCCACGCCCTGTCCAGTTCCTTCGCCTCTGAAAACTTTACAGCTTAGTAGTAAACACAAAGGATGGAGTGGATGCAACAAAATTTACAGTGGGAATAGGGCTACCCTTTTGAAATAGGAAAGCCCACATGGATTTGACCATGATATTGTTTCCCACAATACAATGGGTTAATTAACAAGGCTCGATATTGCATGAGATGGACATCATCTCATATTTGATACTATATGAAGATGTGGACATAACTTATTCTTAGAAAACAAGACAATGACAATGAGAAAACAAATCAATAAATTAAATATATTTTAAAATAGAATGTGCAAGGAAGTCGCTACTCAGCTCCTTGCATTATTAAACAAATAGGAATTAAACATACAAATTACCAAACACAAGAAGGAAGAAGAAAAAAGGGTCTCTTTTTCCTAAAAATAAAAAGTCTATCTCTCTTACTTCCTTTCCTTCTACTTTGTATTATCAAACCTACTTGCACTTTGTAAAGGCCAAATATCAAACAGATGAGGTACTACTAAATGCTCGGTGACCATTTCCCAAAAAAAAAAAAAAAAAAAGGGATAATTGGTCAAAAAAAATTTAGTCTAAAAAATTTTTTTGGTGACCAAAAAATTAAAGGGATAATTGGTCAAAAGTCCTATTTTAGGAACCTCTTTTGCTTAAAGTCCCCATTTAGGATTTTTAATGACTGGAGTCCATTTTAATAAGATTTTAATGCATTAAGTCCCGAAGTTTAAAATAATTTTTTATTTATACCATAATTGCCCTTCCCCTTAATCCCCATAGTCATTCCCGTCCACAACAATCTGTTGCCATCCACGAACATTAGAGATGAAACTCAAATCAGCAACAGATCTTCCCCTTCCTCTTCTTCTCCATTTTCCGGTGACAAAGCTTGCCGACGTAGCTCCCCTCTCTCTTTCTCTCTCCGGTTTCTCTTTGAAGCGGTTTCACTACACCAGATAGCGGCAGTACCATTAACGGCAGCATCTCGATCTTCAATTTCCGATCTGCAACCTCCATACGATGCAACGACGGAGAAGATCGACGCGGCAGATTTGATGGCTTTTGTTGAAGATCGCAGAGGTGGCTCAGTAAAATTATTGATCAACTAACTGGAATTCAAAATCAGCGGTGAGAGAAGATATTTATGGAATGGTTGCAGCTTGCGATGTTGGTGGTTCTTCGCCTAGGGTTTTAATAATCCATACTCCAGAGCAACTTTGCGATGATATTCAATATTTGGTGAACTCCGGTGTCGATCTGTTATTGGTTACATGGTATATAGACGTTGAATATGATTTTGAGCCTGATCAGCCTGATATAATATAGAAATCAATGGGATTCCAAGTTTTCCGATTGGATTCCGGCGACCCGCGGTGGGAGAAGGTCGAAAGCTTGGGTGATCGGGCGTTGTTCTTGGGGCAAAATTCCGTCGGATTTTTTGAGGCCGATGTTGTAGCAGTTGCCTTCAAGCTAGATCAGTTGCGATCTCCTGCCACATATTGGCCTGATCTGGAATCCTATTTTGGCTAGATAAATTCCTCGTTTTGTGTGGTCATTACACCGATGAGATCAATTCCTCGTAGTGAAATGCGAAGATCGATCACAGATCACCGCACCTCGTGAATACGCATCTGATCTCCTCTTTTTTGCAATAGAAAAATCAAGAATTTCTCATTGTTGTTTCCATAACTAGAACTACTGTTTCAGATGTAATTTTTGCGTCTTTGCAAAAATTTTATTCAATCAAACACTGATAATTTCTCAAGTATCCTCTTTATTTTCTTTTAATTTTTCTGGTTTGTGAGTGGTAAGAGATGTCCATGTTTCCTTGGTTGTTCCTACAACATCAAAACGGTGAGCTATGTTTGAAAAAATTCTCCAATTTTTTTTTTTTTGTTCTTAGTTATTGGAAAAATGTAGGAGAAAATAAAGTTCATTTGTTAATTTTTTTTTTCGTAAAAGTTTTTTTTTTTTTTTTGGTTCCTAGGAAAATGTAGAAAAAAAGAAAGAATTTTTTTTTTTTGATTTTTTTGGACTTAGTGAAATCAGATTCCAGTGTAGTAACATGCATTTTCCGGCATAGTGAAATGCCGGAAATGAGTAGTAAAATGCAGTTTCCGGCGTAGTGAAACGCATTTCCAGCGTAGTGAAATGCATTTTCGGCGTAGTGAAACGGGTTTCCGACGTAGTGAAATCCTGTGTCCGACGTAGTGAAATCGGGGTTATGGATGGAGGTGACGTTGAAGGTTGTTGGGAAGGGGGTTATTTTTGTCCAATTCATGCCAAAAGGACTTTTGGTATAAAAGATCTTTGGGAAGGACTTTAAGCATGAAAAACTTCTAAAATAGGACCTTTGTCCAATTTCCCCAAAATTAAAATAAAAAATAGAAATACTTACAATCCGGTAATGTGACAAGTAGAGCCATTGTAGGAAGAACAGTCACATTTGATCCAGGGGTTGCTAGTGCTTTGGATGTCGGTAGAGTCGACAGCGGTTCCCGTGCATGGTTCTCCGCTTATATTCCACCCCTGATCCGCCGAAATACCCCATTGTTGGAAAATGGAATTCAAACTCGCCACTGCAATCAAATTTTTTTAGCATTAGATGGAAGTGTAAAATGTGGTTTATAAATAGCACCAAACCAATGCTAGCCATCAACTCCCTCGCCTTTACTTTTAATAATTATTATTATTATATAAATATAAATATAAATATATATCAATCTTCCACCAACAGGAGTTAGCCCATTTGTTGGTTAGGGTGTGGATTCTTAGTCTCGAGTTCGGACTCCTTGCTTGCATGTTGATAGTTATTTCTTTTGATTGTAGTACGTGATTTTTTTATATCTTACCAACGAAAAAAAAAAAGAAACTACGACTCTCTTACTGCCCAAAATTCATATTGTTGCACAAATGACTGCATTGTTTGTGTAACGTTGCACCGCTATTTGGTTTAATTTTTAGAAGAAATTACAATTTGATCCTATCAACTTTCATCGATTTATACTTTGCATGTCTATAATTTTAATTCAAACATATTGATTTCATACAGTTTTGATTTGTGGAATTTTACACCCTTCTACCAATTAACTATTTGATACTTTGACTGAAAATTTGTGTCAGGCTCGTTATTTTTTCTTGCTGTATTTATTTTAAATCGCTAACGTATCTACAAGCATACATGTGCAGTTTCATGATTTTTCTCAATATATTCTATTTATTATTCTTAAAGAAAATAATTCATAAAAAATTAAAATATATTAAGAAAAATCATGAAACTTCTCCGATACAGATGCTTGTAAATATATTAACAATTTAGGATAAATACTAATGCACAAAAAAAAAAAAAAAAAAAAAAAAGTCTAACACCATTTTTCAGCCGAAGAATCAAATGTTTAATTGGCAGAATGGAGCAAAGTGCCACAAATCAAAACTATATGGGGTTAATGTCTCCAATTTAAAACTATAAGGGTGGAAAATGTAAATCGGTGATAGTAGAAGGAATCAAATTGTATTTTTTTTCTAATTTTTATCTTAATTCGCATATTTATTTGGAGTGATTCTATTGCCACCATGAAAAGTGCTAGTGACTTACCCAAAAAAAAAAAAGTGCTAGTGGCACTCACCAATTAATGATTTTTTTATTACTATTATAGACACCTATGAAATTACTATTAAGGACAATTTTAGATAAATAAAAATAAATAAATAAATGAAACAAATTCTTACCCCCACCATCTTGTTCCTCACGTTCATATCTCTTCCATAACCTTAGTTTCACAAATGCTTAATACTCTTACAATCACTGCCTAAAAACTATAACATAAGAAGTTGTTTGTTGATTAATCGACAATGAACTGGTCGTATGGGAGTATTTTAACAATGAAAAGATATATTTTTTTCAAGTATAGTACAAATTTTTTTAGGTTTTTTTATCTCATGTTCGTGCTTTTGTTCATACCTATATAATAAAACATAAGACAATGTTCATCAAGGCCGATTGAATATCTTGTTGCATTCAGTCCCCTTGACCTACCTATGTTCATCAAGGGCTATTGTACATTGAACATTACAAAATGTTCAATATGCATTTTAGAATATCATTATAAGTTCAATAGGGTTTGACCAGACTTAGCACTGTGTTCAGTTCTTTAAACTGGACAAATATACATGTTTATTAGGGGTTATTGAACATTGTGAGAGTACAGAAGCTCGAATGTGCGTTAATGTGAGAGTACAGAAGCTTGAATGTTATTGAACATTGTGAAGTACAAAAGCTCAAATGTGCGTTAATGTCGGACGGGCAAGTCTTTTACAATGCTTCAACTTGGAGGAAGATTGTAGGAGGTGAATGAAGCTTGAAGGTGCGATAATGGCAGATGGGCTAGTCTTGCACAATGCTTCAACTTGGAAAAAAAGATTGTACGAGGTGAATGAAGATTGTAGGAAAAAGATAGGTTACGTACAGGGACAATCCAAGAGGCGAGAACTTGCAGGAGTGAAGAAGAAAAGATATATGTTAAGGCCTTTTTTTTTTGTTGGGTTATATAAGGTGATGTGGGTGGAAGGAGTAGTAAGTATTTTAAAATTAATTGAATTGGGCTAAGTACTTTCGGTATTATAAAGGGTGAAGGTAGTAAATTAAAAATAAATTTATATTTTTTTATGGTGTGTATAGGTAGCAAGTGGATACCATTAACACTTTTCATGGTGGCAATATAATCAACTATTTATTTGTCATGTCATATATGAGTTTTTCAAAAATATTTTTGACCCTACTCACATGGCATGCAAATAAGCATACTATGGTGCAAAATAATTCATGCAAGCAGCATTTTTAGAAAAATATCAATCTAATTTTTTGATTGAGCTTAGTTAGAGCTAAAGTTTTATTTTTCCTTCTTTAAAATCTAATGTTATATAGCTTAATTTAAATTAAATTTTAATAAGCTTTTACAAGTTATAGCTATTTTATCTTCTTATCGTTTGGTAGAAAGGGAAAAAAAAAATATTAAAATTATTTTGAAATCAATACTGTTATACTCTACTGGCATATATTTCTCCCTCTGTTATAAGAGAGGTCAGATCTTCTACCTTTGGTACAAGATTATGTAAAAAAATAATAATAATTAAAGGATATTTTGAAATTTTTATATATTTCTCCCTATTTTCTTTTTTTTTTGGGTTAATAAGTAGGCTACCCTTCTTTCGTCTTTAAAAACCTAAAACCAAAAGTCACCGTCAACAGTAACTAATCTGCATATCCTTTTTAGTGTTATCCTACATCATGCACCTAAGTAAAATTAACAACTTTTTACAATTTTTCAATTGTTCTCTCTCTCTCTCTTTGTGAAAAGTTTTATACTAATGTACTAGCTTATAGATATTGTTGGTAGCTAGAAGGGTATAATTGCAAGTTTGAGTAAATTTAGGGTTTTCATCGTAATTCTATGAACTAAGAGTGAAACAATTCAAATACTATTTATTGGAATTAACATTTGCTAATTGATTACTATTTAAAAGTACGTCGAGAATTGACTTGGTTGGTTATTGGCCAATTGGAGCCAAATTAACTTGAAATAACTCTATCAATCCCTTCATTAATTCTTATATAAGGACTAACACTCTAGAAATAGAGTGCGGATGTTGACACACCACACAATTATAAGCCCACCCCCTATTATAAGTTAGCCCCCTTCTTTTATTTGTAAACCCCATGAAATCCCTAAAATACCCCTCTCCTAAATTTATTCTCAAAAGTTTATTTCCCCACCCCCCCTTCGAATTTTGCCCTATTCATTCCTAGAATGTTCGGTTGGTCAAAACGCAACAAACCGGCTTTGTTAAGTTATGATCAACCTAATATTATAGGAATGTTAAGTTTCAAGTAACGCAACACTAAATGGAAATTTTTTTTAAATTTTGTTGCGTCGGTTGAAACTTAATATTCTAGGAATGTTAGGTTGATCATATCTTAACAGATTCGCGTTGTTGCGATTTGTCCCACTTAACATTCCTAGAATGTTAGCTTAGTCAAAACGCAACAAACCGGATTTGTTAAGTTATGATCAACCTAACATTCCAGGAATGTTAAGAGTTTACCAACCTAACATTACAGGAATGTTAAGTTTCAACCAACCTAACATAGCGAAATTGAAAAACTGACATACTTATAATGTTCGGTTAGGAAAAACGAAACATTCTTATAATGTTCGGTTAGCAAAAACGCTACATTCTTAGAATGTTAGGTCGTCTTCTACGCAACATTCCTAGAATGTTAATTTCTGTGTAACCTAACACGACGAGATTTTGCAAAAAAATTAAATACACCATTAAAGCTTCTAAATCCTTTCATCATCACTGTTGGTTGCTTCATTAAGCTCCATCGTTAAGCTTACTCACTTTTTGAAGTGAGTAAATCAGATTTGAAGTGGGTTTAATCTCTTTTTTTCATATAAAATGGAACTCACAATGGTAGCAACTCCTAAATCTCTTTTTTTCATTCCAGTTCCTCTGTATTTTCTCCGGTCAAGCATCCATGAGTTGCTCCTCTCTCAAAGCTTCCATGAGTTTGGATTTCTTGGTCGCATGAGGCGTGTCGTATGGGAGGGAAGGGAAATGTTGCAAGTCTGAAGGGTTTTGGGGGGGTGGGCTTAACAATTAGAATTAGGATACATTAGGTATTTATTATTTCAATTTGTCCTAAATAGTCAATTCATTTAAGGGCATTTTTGGAAACTAAAAAAGGGGGTGGGCTTATAATTGTGTGGTGTGTCAACATCCGCACTCCTAGAAATATTGTAGATATATAGAAGTGTGTGGGGTAGCTATTTAGAGATTCCTATCACTTCTCCCTTAATTTCAAGCTAGGTCCCAGCTGTGAAGAAAAATATCTAGATTTTTTAGGACAACTTCCTTATCCTCAATTCTAAGCTCTACCTGTAAGCCTCAGCTCCAAGATATATATATATATATATATATGGAAAATGGATACTTCATGAATTAAGTTGAAATTCGCTTTAGAACAAGATTAGCATCAAAAGTAATCAAAATGAGAAAGTTAATATGATTTTATTAAGGTTCTCATATCACGCCAACAAAGAAAAAAATAATAATAATTGGACCCACAAACTAATGGGTCTCATTTAGTAAAGTCTGTTTAAAGATTTTATTTGGGACATCCACCTCATTAGAGAACAAGAAATATAAAAAATCATAAGCACGGGTTTAGTTTAGAGTACTTTGAAGCATCAATTTTTGTTTCTTTTTCGAAATATATGTTATGAAAATTTTTTCTCAGTTTCCGTAGAACTTGATCTGTTCAATTAAAATCAAATGCTAATATTAGATGGCAAGTCCCTGTTTGTTTTTCTTATGTTGACATGCTATAATTTTAGCATCATTTACATATTAATTACTTATATAAAATTGTAGCTTACTAAATTTAGAAATTAAGACTTCAGCTCGAGATGGACTAGTTGATCACCAAAGGAGGCAGGCAATTTGGTTCCTGATTTAAAAGATAATTGCAGGGGTGGGGTGGGGGGTTGTTAAGTAAATTGAGATGAATCATGGAACCCATTTGCAAATTTTTCAGATGTGTACCCCATTTTTCACAACCCAAGGCTGTTGGTAGCTAGCAAATTTGTGATGGAAGTAATTCTCAAATTTTTAATTAAAAATAACTAATTATGTTCTAACTAAATTTATTGCATCGCGTTATGTAGTCCTGATCTAGTTAATATATACTTACATAAGTTATGTAAGCATGAAATCTATAGATAATTGTAGGATACATATTTTGAAAAATTGACCATTAGATTAGATACTGTACTTATGGATGCCTTGCGTATCAAAACTCATGGTGATCCAATATCAAAATTTCAAGATATAGTAATGAAAAACTATATATATGATGCTGAAAAGTGTCACATTTTTTCTCAAGTCACATTTCCGAGAACTGACCATTGGATTGCTGTGATTTTCTGCAGACATGACATGCATAAGTATAGTATCTAATCCAACGGTCAGTTTGTCAAAATATATATCTCCCAATTATCTATAGGCTTCATACTTACATAAGCTTATATAAGCATATGTTGAATGAATTATATATATATATATATATATATACAGGTCTGATGCTACACGGCCGACCGTGTAGCACCAATATGCGGTTAAGGTTTATCAACCGTTAGATTTAATGAAGGGTTGAGATTAAAGCAAATACATTCAGAGAAACGAGACTCAATGAATGCTGGCTGACAAGCCCAGCTTACTTTTTTGACTTTCCTTCTTCTCCCCTTCCCCCTTTCTTCTCCCCTTCTCTCACGAAGCTCATTTTGGGGTATCTGCAAATTTTTTTGGAAGCTTCTCTCTCTCCCTTCGTCTATCTCTCTCACCTCAATCTTCAAAAATTACGCAGTTTATTAAAACATCAGCAAAAAAAAAAAAAAAAAAAAAGGGAGTCCATGACTGCTGGGCTTTGTTGCTCGTGAGAAGAGGGTGAGGTGAGAGAGATAGACGAAGGGAGAGAGTTCGC
>JAESVK010061125.1:55994-78177 GCA_017140935.1 Hamamelis virginiana
TTTCCTCCATTTTTTACAGGAATTTGGCCCAAAATTACTTGACAGGTCGCCTGTCCGCATCCATTGGCAATCTAACTCGCATGCAATACCTGTAAGCCGATCTAGTTTTTGAACATGTGCCAATTATAATTATTTAAGTATACATCTTTAATGGTCTGATGCTATGTTTAATGTTTTTAGGAGCCTTGGTATTAATGCATTATCAGGGGAGCTTCCAACAGCACTTGGAAAGCTTACCGATTTAAAATCTCTGTGAGTTATCATTATGCCATCTAAGATTCTTTAAGTGGAAACTTGATGCTTTTGCCTTGTTGTATATAAGAAGGCATTTCTTTTTCGTTTTTGCTTTCATCCTTTGGCTGTTTTTAAATTTTGCTAGATAATTAGTTTGGATTTGAGTTCCCATATAATTGACCGTTCAGTAATTCGCCAGTATTATGTTTGAATTTGAATATTTGTGACTTCATAGACTGAAACACCTGGATCAGCAACCCATCGATCTTTTGGTTTATCTGTGTTGTAATGTGCAACTGTCATTGCTCAATTTAAGTGTATGCCTGTTGTTTGTTATTCATGTAATCACATCTTGATTATCTGGACCTTTGAGAAGGGAATCCTTGAATATTATTGATTTGTCTATAATCTATATATTACCTGTGTAGGTCTTTTTCGTCAAACAACTTCTCTGGTTCTCTGCCATCTGAGCTCGGAAATTTATTGAAACTGGAACAACTGTAAGTTTTGTTTCATTATTGACTTAATTATTTTTATGGGAAATGCTGCAGATTTTATTAAGCTGCATTTGATAATTAGGAAATGTAGAATTTGGAATTGATCTTAGAGAACTCCTAATAGCAGTGAGTGTAAATCATTGTATGATATATATATACAATCATGCTGTTATAAGGTGCACCTTATGCAACTTTGCAAAAATTGACTTGTGTAGGACAAAATTTGAAAAACTGACTATTAGATTAGATAAACTTCTTATGAATTTCATGTTCGCCAAAAATCACAGTGATCCAACGGTCGGTTTCTGAAAAAACCAACCGGAAAAAACTGGTGACATTTTAAGGAATAAAAAAGTCATAATTTTTCACTGTGACATTTTTCAAAAACCGATCGTTGGATTTTGGCGAACATGAAATTCATAAGGAATTCTTCTAATCCAACGGCCAGTTTTTCAAACATTGACTTGCAATGGGCTATAAATAGGTCACCTTACGCAAAGTTGCGTATTGTTCACCTCATAACAACATGACTGTATATATATATCATACAAAATATTATCATTCTACTACTCAAATTCATTCAATCATTTAAAATTGAATCCATAAATTTAATTTAAGAGATTATGACTTCAAAGTCTTCAATCACCCAATATAAAATATTACAATTGAACTAAATGACATTTGTTATTTATTTAACCGACATCCATAAATAAGATTTTCAATTCAAGCTAACTGGCAAAGATTGCCAATCACTCCAATATACACGTTATAACTGCTATAGTTCTTGTGATTTTGAAGGAAGCAATACCCTTTCAAACCAAAACCAAAGTCACCAAAATATGGTCAAAGCTCATCAATTTTTTCCCTCTCTTTATTTCCTCTTTTATTTGCTAACGCAACATTATAGCAGAAGTAAGGACTAGATATCGTTCTAATAGACGAGTTGGTTAGATGTCGTTCTCACAGACGGCTTATTGAATCCACAAAAAGATAAACACTCACAAGGAGTGGAGAAAACTCTTAATATATTTGATAAAGGATGTGATGATTTGCCCAAAGGCTTACAACCTATTTATACTAGTTAATATGTTTATGTGGATACATGAAAATATTAAATACTCCACATTCATGAATGTTCCCATACATGGATATGGATTAATTATCTAGACTCTAGACACATGTGCATGAACTAAATAATTAAAGTTGTGTTTATTGGTTCAACATCCCCCCTTAAACATAACTTAGACTTTTCTAGATAATAAAGCTAACTCTTAGACTTTTTCCTTAACTTGTGTTTGTTCCATTTTCAAGAAACTCTTTAGCTACTTCCCCTGCATCAGTCTCCCCTTCTTTGAAAGAACTCGCCCTCGAGTTAACTACAGGAATCGCAACGTTAGGAATGGTATGATACTCAAACAAGTCCTGAACATTGAAAGTCTTGGAGATAGCTAGATCGGCTGGGAGATCCACCACATAAGCATTATCATTAATCTTCTTCAAAACACGAAGTGGACCAATCTTTTTCTGTTTGAGTTTGTTGTATGTTCCAACAGAAAACCTTTCTTTTCACAAGTGTATCATCACCATGTCTCCCACTTCAAAAGTCTTCATGCGGCTATGCTTGTCCACGGCTACTCTATATTTTGCAATAGATTCCTCCAACTTGTGCTTGACCTCTACATAAATGTTCGCCACTTTATCTGCCATATACTCATACTAGGAAGCTTGGGAAGTGGAACCAAATATAACGTATGCAACGGGGGACAAACATAGACAACCTCAAATGGAGATTTTCCAGTGGATCGATTTGGCACATTGTTGTATGCAAACTCCACCTGAAAAATAACAAAGTCCCACTGCCTCGGACTGTCTTGACACAAACTTCGCAGAATATTTCCCAATGTGCGATTCACCACCTCAATTTGACCATCAGTTAAACTGCAAAGTAGTATCAAGCTACTTCCATAGACTTCGCCAAAAATGACTAAGAAATTTGTTGTCATGATCCGAGACTATAGTTTTCGGCAAGCCATGGAGACGAACCACCTCTCGAAAGAACAACTGAGTAATATGATTAGCATCGGATGTCTTTCCTACAAGGAATAAAATGTGCCATTTTGGAGAATTTGTCAACAACTACAAAGATGAAATTTGTACTACGATGTGTCCTCGGAAGCCCTAAGATAAAATCAATAGAAAGATCTTCCCAAGGTGCTTCAGGAATAGGAAGAGGTGTGTATAGACCGGTATCTTGTGCTTGGCCATCGGCAGTCTAACAAGTATAACAGACTTAACAGTGTTTCACGTACTTCTCCACATCTCGTTTTAGTTGTGGCCAATAATAACGAGTTTCTACTAATGAAATACTTTTATCTCGCCCCAAGTGTCCACCTAATCCTCCACCATGAGTCTCTCTGATAATATGCTCTCGCAAAGAACCACGAGGGATACAAAGGCGATCCTCGAAAAACAGAAACCCTTCGAGCAGTTGAAATTTAGTCGTTTTAGGCAAACTCGAAGTACACTTTGCCCACTCACCCTTGAAGTCCTCATCTTCTGCATAAAGTTCCTTTATGTACTCAAAACCAAAGATCTCATTCTTGACATAAATCAACAAAGACGCTTGTCAACTCAATGCATCTGCTACTTTGTTCAATCTGCCTGACTTGTGTTTGAGAGAAAAAGTGAATTTTTGTATATAGGCAATCCATCTAGCATGCATGCGATTTGGCTTAGTAAAGTTTTGAAGATACTTGAGAGCTTGATGATCACTGTTCAAAATAAATTCTCGTTGGATCAGATACGCATCCCAATGATATAAACTTCTCACCACTACATACAATTCCTGCTCATACGTGGTCCACTTCTTGAGAAAGAACAGCTCCAATGCCAACACCGAAAGCATCACAATCAACTTCAAATAATTTGTCAAAATCTGGAATAGCCAAAACTGGGGTTTTGGTTAACCTCTCTTTTAGAATTGCAAAGCTCTGTTCTGCAACCTTGGTCCACACAAACTGCTTCTGCTTCAAACAATCAGTGAGTGGGGCAGCAATAGTACTAAAGTGCTGCACAAATCGTCTGTAAAAGGTTGCTAGGCCATGAAAACTTCGTAAATCGGTAATAGATGTTGGAGTTGGCCATTCCTAAATTACTTTTACCTTAAATTCATCAACCTTCATTCCCGCGGCGCTCACCACATAGCCCATGAAAATCAAATTGTCTGTTAGGAAACTACACTTCTTCAAATTCACATAAAGGCTATTCTTACGCAACACATTAAAAACTTCCCACAAATGTTGCAGATGATCATCCTCATTGTGACTATAAATCAGAATATCATCAAAATAGACAACTACGAATTTTTGAAGGGGTTGGAATACCTGATTCATCAATCTCATGAAAATGTTAGGCGCGTTGGACAATCCAAATGGCATGACAAGCCACTCATACAATCCTTCTCTTGTCTTGAAGGTTGTCTTCCACTCATTGCCCAGACGGATACGAATATGATGGTAGCCACTCTTCAAGTATATCTTTGAGAATACTTTGAACCACCCAATCTATCAATCATGTCATCCAGCCTCGATATAGGGAATCTATACTTCACTGTGATTTTGTTGATTGCCCTACTATCAACACACATCCGCCAACTTCCATCTTTCTTTGGAGTTAGCAAAGCAGGTACTGCACATGGACTCATGCTTTCTCTGATAAGCCCTTTTGCAACAACTCATTAACTTATTCCTGCAAAATTTGAAACTCCTTTGGACTCATTTGGTAGTGTGGCAAGTTTGGTAAATTCGCTCCAGGAACAAGATCAATCTCGTGTTGGATATTCCTCATAGGAGGTAGCTCTGCTGGTAGCTCATCTGGCACGATTTCTTGAAACTCGACGATAAATGATTTAACCTTATCTGGTACAACAAGTTCTTTTTTTTTCCCCACCTTTGACCACGAGGGCATAAATCAATCACGTCTCTTTGGCTTCCTTGAGGATATCTGGTCCTATAAGGAAAGTATCTGCCTTGTTTGGAGAAGCCGTCACTCTCCCTTCACGTCTCATAGGAGCCAAAACAATTTTTACTTTGTCTTTGTAAAAGGTGTAAGTGTTGTCTTTACCCCTATGTGTAGTTTTCCAGTCATATTGTCACGGCCTTCCAAGCAACATGTGAAGCATCCATGTCCACCACGTTGCACAAAACCTCATCTTTGTAATCTTTTCCAATAGGAAAAGAAATAACACATTGTTCTGTTACCTTGATATTGCCGACATCTTTGATCCAACCAATACTGTAGGGGGATGGATGTTTTGTGTCAGAAGTTGTAGCTTGTCCACCATGGTCTTTGACACGATATTCTCACTACTGCCTCCATCAATAATTAAATTACAAACTCGTTGATGAACATTACAACAAGTTTTGAAGATGTTGTGTCTCTGAATATCCTCATTTCGCATCGTGTACATCAAACGTCGCACTACTAGTGACAAACCCTCATCCTCATGGGTCCACTCCTCTGGATTTTCTTCTCCTTCAAATTCATCTTCTTCTTGGCAGTCCTTTTCAGTCTCATGTTCTGCTAGATTAACATGCTGCCTTCGTGGACAATGGTTCGAATAATGTCCAGTTTCTCCACAGCGATAACATTTATCACCTCGAGGAAGGGCGTAAGGATTATTCTGGCCACCAGATCCGCTAGCACCCTGCCTTGTATTCATCTGATTTTTCCATGGGGTTCTGGTTTGACTCTGAGAAACTTGATTCTAAGTTGCTTCAATGACTGCTTTTCCCTTACCTTGTTCGGGTTGACTCGGCATTGGGGAGGAGTTGAATGTCCTAATGGGAGCTTGGCTTCGAGTAGTCCCTCTCTTAGTAAGGTATGAACTGGTTGCATATTAACCACATCCTGGATGTTGGCACGTAACCCATCCATGAACCTTGCCGCCAATTGCCCTTCTGTTTCTGGTAAATCCTTACGAGACGAAAGTCGTTGAAATTCTGAAACTTACTCATGAATAGATTTAGTACATTGTTGGCGTCGCTAGTATTGATGGAATAAAATCTGGTCATAGTCTAGAGGAAGAAAACGTGCTCTCATCAGTTGCTTCATTCGGTGCCACGACTGAATCTTAGTCTTCTTCAGTCACATCCGAGATAACTGTAATTGTTCCCACCATGAGGAAGCACCACATTTTAGTTTGTATGCTATAAGTTTGACCCTCTTTTCTTCCTCGATATCCATATAATCGAAAAATCATTCCACCCGTTCAGCCAATCCAGAAAATCTTCTATGTTCAACTGCCCGTTGAAAGAAGGGAGGTCCATCTTCATACGATAGTTGTTGTTCTAAACAATGTCTCTACAATTATCATACATCGCAATTCCTTCTAGTTCATTGTCAGTTGAGTCTCCATCATAAATGGGGTTGTTCATGACACGCCTAGGGAGGTTCCCCAAACGTCCAAGATTATTGCCCACCCTTGGCTCACGTCCTTGTTGAGGCGCATCAGGTTCGCCCACCGGTGGTTTATTAGCATTGAGATTTAACCCAACCAATAGATTCCAGATTTCCGTCAACTGTTGTTGTTGTTTTAATTGCACCCCATATAGCATGAATCCCACGATCATCATCATTCGGATTTTCTTGTTCTTATCCGTAATTGGCCATTGAGACAATGGAAGACCTCGCTCTGATACCACTTAATGCAACGTTATAGCAGAAGTAAGAACTAGATATCGTTCTAGTAGACGGGTTGGTTAGATCTCATTCTAACAGACGGCTTCTTGAATCCACAAAAAGATAAACACTCACAAGGAGTAGAGAAAACTCTTAATATACTTGATAAAGGATGTGATGATTTGCCCAAAGGCTTACAACCTATTTATATTAGTTAATATGTTCATGTGGATACATGAACATATTAAATACTCCACATACATAAATGTTCCCATACATGAACATTTTAAATACTCCACATACTTGAATGTTCCCATATATGGATATGGATTAATTATCTAGACTCTAGACACATACGCATGAACTAAATAATTAAAGTTGTGTTTATTGTTTCAACATCCCCCTTTAAACATAACTTAGACTTTTTTAGATAATAAAGCAAACTCTTAGACTTCTTCCTTAACTTGTGTTTGTCCCATTTTTCAAGAAACTCTTCAACTACTTCCCTAGCATCATTTGCCCTTTGATTCTCCCTTCTTTCCTAGACCTACCCCAAAAACCAGGCCACTTTTACTCTCTATTTCACTCTCAGTTCCACTCAAAAATCAACAAAGGAAGATAATATGCTTGGCTGGCAATACATTCTTAGCGAAACACGGCCTGTGCAACCAGGGACGTAGCCAGGATTTGGACTCAGGGTGGGCGAAATTCTAAAAAAATGAAATTTAAGGTTTCATCGAGTAAAAGTAACATGAAAAGTATCTATTAAAACTAATAAATTATTTATATTTAATGCAAAAAAGCACAAAAACACTAGTAAATGAAACATAAATCATCAAAAAATAATTCATATTAATAAAATATTCACTAATCGATTACAATTGTCCCCTTCGAGTCTTCATTTTTTGAAAGTGTTGTATGATAACCTCATTATCAATTCCATCAAGTATGTCTTTCTCAATATATCCAATCAAGCTATCATTCATCAATTGCTCGGATAAGATACCACATTTGTCTATCTTTTTAATATTTGTTGTTGTTAGCTCAACTAATCAAATTAACTATTGACACTTTATGCAATCCAAAAATTCACTTTTTTGCTATTAAAAGTAAACAAGAAATAATAGCTTGTCCAAATGGACCATTAGATCTTAATCTTCTCTCTCTCATAGCTATATCCTATTCATTTTTTTATTTTATTTTATTTTATATACCCTTTGTAAGAGAGCAGCATACAAATAAATATGTAACTTATACGCATGGGACTTCAAATAAATTCAAAGAACATATAAAAAAAATATTACAGAGTAATTAATTTATCAAGCACCTCTTGAATCAAGATTGAGTAATTTTTATCTTTTAAGGTTAAAATCATATTTCCTTCTTTAAACCCAAAAAGATTCACATATAAGACAAAGCACCATTCACATGCCAGAGCACCATCCACGGGACTACATCCATTGCAGTCACATGTGATCACTGCACATGCCAGAGCACCATCTATAGGACCATATCCATTAGGAATCATAAATAAGCTTCAAGCTTGTGCCCTTTTAGGATGACACTATGACAGGGACGGCACTGGCACTCGGCAGGGGCCCATCTCAAACGTATATACAGGATATTTCAACAGAAAATATATGTATGGGGGCAGATTGACATTATATATATATATATATATATATATAGAGCGCACTCACCTGTTCTGCTATTTGCGAAGGAGACAATCTCTTCGAAATTGTTGATCCATGGTAGCTTTCTCTCTTTCTCTTCTCACGATCTCAGCCAAAGCCCCAAATTTCCAAAAGTTAGCTTTGTTTTGATTTGGGGAAAACAAAACAAAACGTGGTTGTCTCACACTAAAGAGTAAAGACACAGCTGTCTAGTGTCCTGTTTGGAGACTTAATATATATATATATATATATATATATATATTTATTTATTTTCAGAAAGTCAGTGGGGGCAGTTGCCCTCACTCGCCCTTCATCAGTTACGTCCATGCTTAGAGCCTTGGCATATATCTTCGTTTTTGGGGAAGAGATCTCGAATTCCAGCAAATAAATGTGCATGAATACCCATTTGTTTAATTGGGTATTTGGGGGCATGAGTAACATCTATAGTGTTAAAAAAAAAAAAGGAAAAATTTATGGTTTAATCCCTGCTTTATTTGTCAAAAACACTTTCTACCCCTATGATTTTGATTGCGACACATTGACTCCTTATAATTCTAACTTGTGACAAATTGTACCCTGCAATCATACGGCCATTTGTTTATTTGACAGAAACGAAGGCACATAGAAATGGAAATTTTCCCAATTCATGTTCAGGGCCGACCCGCCCCTTTTTTTTAAAAATTAGTTAGAGTAAGGGCGAAAATGAGTTTAAAGCTTTATAGCCCGGTGAGTTTTGAGGTGGGGATAGATTTATAATACCTCCGTTTACCCGCCCACCATCCCTGTCCCATTAACCTAGCCCACCTCGCCCGATTATTTTCTTAAATTACCCTTTATATAATAGGATTTCTCTCTTTCATTCTTAATTTTTTCGTCTCTTTATTCTTATTAGTTCTAGTTCCATTTTAAAATGATGTGGCACTGTTACGTTAATCCAACATAAAATTTTCAAAATTCTCAATTCATTAAGCATGTGGGTCCCATTTAACTTTTCTTTTCTCTTCATAATCAATTAATTCATTCTATATTTAACTTATTATGGACCCCTAACTTTTCTTCCCCTGTCATTTTGATTATTTTTCTGTATTTATTTAAAAATTAGTTCCACTTTAAAACAATGTGACACTAAAAGTACTTTTATTGTGTGTTTGGATAACATATGATAAAACTGCTTATAATCATGAATTGACACTATTATCCTTGCAAAAAAAGTACTTTATTTTCTTACTTGGCAATAAAATTATAAATAAGCTTATTTATAATAAAATTATAAATTATAAAATTTATAATTTATAATTTTATTATAAATAAGCTTGTAAATCTAATTATATTTCATATAAATATTAATATAAAGGTCTTCAAGAAGGTCGTAGGGCCCGTTTGCATTAGTTTATACTAAAATTACTTTTGGGGAACTATTTATTCACATATCTCTTTTAAATTATATTCAAATTATGTCTTCACATATCAACATTTTCAAACTAAAAATGATTGTGGTAAAAGTTGGGGCCTCCTAGCTTTTGACACAATCAATATTAGTGTGAAAATTTTGTCATGCATCGTATCATCCATATATCAAGTTGTTCAAAAGTGATTATCATTCCTCCTCTTAGATCATGTGAAATTTTAAACTCTAAAAGTGATTCTAGGAAAAACTAATGCAAACAGGCCCTTAGCAAGGTTGGGACATCGAAGGAATTAATTTTTAGTGAAGTTCATCTATAAAGGCAAGATTGCTATTTGTAAATTTTATTAATAAAAAACAACTTATGCTTTTATGAGAATGATGTTCTTAGGTACTTCATCGTAAAAATAAAATAAAAACACATTTTCTACTTCTCTCTTTTTATCCAAACACGTTTAACTTGTGTTTTTGTGCACCAAAAACAACTTATATTACTTATACTTCTCTATCAAAACAAGCACTCCACATATACAATGGATTCTTATTTGGTATATATGCCTTGTGTAATAAAAACTCAGTTTATATGATCACTTCAACAATTTAATTATAATCAAATTCTTTAGTTAGGAAAACTCAGTTAAGAATTTTTTTTCCATGAAATTGAACCTAAATTTTTCAAGAGTAATTCTAATCTAGTCAATTTGATTATTTATTTGTTTACATTTAATACAATAATAATGAAACCTATGAGATATATTTTTTTTTGGCCGAATGTAGGAGCTACGAACCCAAGTCCTCAAATTCTTAATGCTAAGAAATAAGTAGTGGGAAGTAGGCCTAGGATACCCTATGTTAGAAAAAAAATAAAAAATAAAAAGAAGAAGGTATTGATACATTTTAACGTGCTCAAATCCGAGATCTTTTTCCTAAAGTGATGATACATGACACTAAGTTATAATGCCATTGACTAGCTAATGTGATAATCATGAAGTAGGTCACATTAGGCACAGTTGGGTTAGCCCCACTCTTTTATTTATTTATTTATTTTATTATTATGTTAGTTAAATAGTTATATATAAATTTTATTAATTATAACTTTATTTTCAATAATTCTCCCCACTTAATTTATATTATATTATTTTAACCTTATTATAAATCTTTAATTTTGCCTCTCTTTTTTTCCTCTCATTTTTTTTTTTATAAAATATTTGGGGTAATTAAAAAAATATATATATTTGAAGGAATTATCATAATCGTAACCGTTTTTTCCATGTTAGTTTGAGTGACTTCTCTCTCATATCTCAACATCTCTCTATCGTATTTCTTAAACTTGTATAATTAGTTAATTACTTAGTTTATAAAATTAAAATGCAATTCAATGGTGTTTATAGGAAAACACTCCACTAATGACGCGCACGATAAATGGGCGCAGGGCTTGCAGTATGGTGAGTTTCTTTATAATGAGTATCAGCACAAATGAGAGGGGTAATATTCACTGTTTAGTTGCAGGCGACTTCAATTATGTCTGCCCAATACTTTTGTTCAAATCAAAGTCGGTTTTGATGTCTGCGCGCCGCCATCCATCCACACACACACACAGATATATATATATATATAAACGCACTGCTTTTCAATCGCACTCGATTGCACCATGTGGCCATGTATTTTTGAAATTCCTGTTAGGTGAGATATTCTACTCAGCTATACCTTAATTTAACTAAAATAAATTAAAATATTCAAACTCTTGAATTTTTTTTTACAATGAATCATACATTAAATGAAAAGAAATCCAATGGTTTAGATTTTTATAACTGATTTTAATTAAAGTAAAGTATATTTAACTAGAACACAACTTTCATTGTTAGATCTTCTTCAACAATGCGAGGCAAACTTTCATATTAGATATTTTTATTTAAATACTGAATATAATTAAATAATCTTAAAATCATGATTAAATGGTTAATTTTTTAACTCGTCTTTAAATAATTTTAAAATAATAGATTATACAAATATTTTATAGTTTGGTGATACCGTGAAAAACAGTTACGTGTTTACAATGTTGTAATTATTTTTCGGTTTGTACATTTTATTATTTATTTAAATATATTCGTAGGTTTAGACTTTAGATGGCTTTGAAAATATTGAAATACAGTCTATACTCTTATATTTATCTTTTGTAAAAAAATTTATTGGTCATTCATTTTATTTTTATTTTTTAATAAGATTTCTATATATTTTTAAATGTAAATTTGAAAAATTAGCAATGATTATGTCATTTTGGGTTTACCTCTTGTCCCAAGTATTTTGCCCAGCACCATTGCACCCACTGACCCGAGTTAGCGTTCGGGGTTTTGGATTGCGGCCATCGCCCCTAGCCTATATATCTAATGCGGCCATTTATTTAAAGATAGATAGCTCAAACAGTTAGGAACCATAACTCATGAAGGGAAAATTTTGGATCGAACTTTGACACTTTAATTAGTATGTTTGCGGGTGATTTCGTCTATCCCTAAAGACTAGTATGGATCAGTGTCCAAATCGAGGTGGTAATAGGTTTAGGATATTCTATTTTGATGATAATAATAATATTAAAATAATATTGGTACTTTATGAAATTTTCAAAATTAGAAACTACTGTTAAGTTCAAAGGTCTACCTTAAGTTTTAGGGTGTTTGCAAAATAGGCTTATTGCATATTAATAGTATAGACTGGATCAAGAAATTATGGAAAAATTTTCATAAGGTCATAAATTAAAGGAAAAATGACATTTTAGTACCTTCAATTTTGTGGTGAATTCCAATGTGGTCCCTGAATTTTATTTTTGCTCAATTTAGTTCAAAATTTTTTAAGGTTGTACAAATATAGGACATTAACCGAAGGAATTAACGTTCCATCTGTTAATATTGACGGCTGTTGAATGGATTGCTGACGGAAATAACATTTATTGATTGACAGTCCAGTCAACTAATGTCTCACATTGGTACTACTTTTAAAAAATTTGCACTAAATCAAGTAAAAGTAAAGTTTATGGACCACATTGGCATTCACCCCAAAGTTGAAGGTACTAAAATGTCATTTTCTCTAAGTTAAAATAATACTTTTAAATGTTTGTAAAAAATTCCAGGGTTCATTGTTAAGCCAAAAGAACTAGTAGAGAAACTTCCTTATTAAATTTAGGTCTCAGCTTAAAGGGTTGGTGCCTTTGTTCTCACTGCTTAGGGTTTCAAAATGGTTGCAGAGACAGCCTTTCAATTACATAACTTTTCATGTGCAGTAAGAACTCACGCACTAGTTTGAGATATGAAACTTGTTCAAATTTTTATTAAATTTAATGACAATCTTGGCTCGATGAAGGGCAAAAATAAAAAAACTTCCACAAATTAAGCTTCCACAATCTAACAAAAATCCATGCCTCAGATTCATCTAAGTTTATTTATTTGTAACAAAATACAAAACTCTGTTTCCCTTCTGATATATATTATATACTAGTATTGACCCGCGTGATGCGCGGCAGCCACAAATAGAATTATTTTATCTGGAACAAATTAAATAAAAAATGATAGTTCAAATTCAATAAAATTTAATAATTTTATCTCATTACTTTATTATTTCTAACTTTTTTCATTTTTTTAATTGTACTTTTATAAATTTAACGAAAATTAAATAGTATCAGGTATACTACTTTTTCTTACAATTAATTTATTATCTCTCTAATCCTAATTTATTTTTATTTTTTGTTACTCAAAAAACCGGTTCCTATTAGCTTTTCTTTCTATATGGTATTTTAAATATCTTATCTTATTATAGAACATTCTCTCTATTATAAATTTATTTCTTCGTGGAATGTTTTTCTTTTTCTATATTACAATTAGATTTAATTTCTCACATCTATTTATTAAGATATTTTTTAACAATATCTTAATTTTTACAATCATTTTAATTTTTTTTTTTTTTTTTTTTTACTTTTTTAATATAAAATACAATACCACTATAAATGTATTTTCTATGTGGCATTGTAATTTCTTTTAAAATTTTCCAATAATACAACTTACTTGATTTTCTTCCGTCTATTTAATAAGATATTTTTTCCCATCTCCTTAATATTTACCATCATTTTAATGTTTTTTACTTTTTAAATATTAAATACTATACCACTGCCTTTTTCTATGTGCATTTTAATTTCTTTTAAAATTTTCTAAAAAACAACTTACTTGATTTTCTCCCATCTATTTAATAAGATATCATATTACTAACTTTCTGAATTTTTAAATAATACAGTTCACTTTATCTTAGTTAAGTTAATTAAATTATTAAAATAATATAATTTTTATGCTCACTTTTAATGTTCTCATTCATTTTATTATTTTTATAATTTTTATGCTCACTTTTAATGTTCCCCAACTCTCCACACAGATGGCTAGCATTTTTAATTTGAGATATCCATTATTTTTTAGCCATTATATTTGATATTTCAATGGATTCGAACGAAACCATAATATAAGAAGAAGAAGATGCACATACCTTAGTAAAATGGTGCTAGAGAGGGCCGTGTGATTTCTAGTATCAAAACTGAACTGAAAAAAATAAAAATAAAATAACACACCAATCTTATCTTATATAAATAGAGAGAGAAGAATAAATGATAAAAAAAATTCATAAATAGATGCATGGTAAGTAAATAGAGTGGCACTACTATAATTATAAAAAAAAAAAAGAAAAAAAGAAATTTATGTTTTGGTAAGTAAATTAGCCGTGTTAGTATTAATTTTTTAGTAGTAATAATCCATCCACTTTTTCTTACCAAATGATTTTTTTTAGTAATAATAACCATGCTCAATACTTTTTTTTATGGGCTAAGTCAGATTGTGTGGTGGGTTAGAAGGCATAATGGGCTAGAACATATAATGCACAATGCTAATAAAGTACATGCATGCAACCACAGTAGAGAGAGAGAAAAGGAAAAAAAAATGGCACCAATCGTTAAAAGAAAAAAAAAAGGAAAAAATTTAGTTAGTCCCTACGTACCATTAGATGCCAAGTTAGGCTAATATTTTTTTCATTTTTCCCTTATTGATAGAGAGAGAGAGAGAGAGAGAGAGAGAGAGAGAGAGAGAGAGAGGCGTCATGGCCATATATACATACCTGGTCAATCCATGCATTAGAAATTGCATTGAAAAGAAAAATGACACCAATCATTAAAAAAAAAAAAAAAAATAATAAAGATTGTAGATACAAAATAGAAATGAATCTAAACAAATTGAGACGTTGCACCATAGCCATCTGTGTCCAGATAAGCTTTATCATATTATTTTTCTTCTTCGATTCTCTGTCTATTAAAAAATAAATACCAAATAGAAAGTCCCAAATCAAATCGAGATAAGATAAAAGATATAAGTTAAGGGTATATTTTAATTTTAATTGTTAATATATGTTGTGTTTTTTTTTTTTCCATTTAAATCTTCCATTTTTTACCTAGTTTATGCTTCTTGTGAATTAATCATAATATGGTCTTCTTGTATGTTAGTGTTTCAAAACTTAACATAGTCTGGCTCTGTTCTTCTTGTATCTTCTCTCCCTGTAATATTACTGCATAACATATTTGTGAAGAATCTATTCTCTTTGGCTATGCATTGTTTTCCCCTGGAAAGATATCAATTGTTGGCTATACTTGTGGCATGATAATTTTATTTTATTATTATCTTTGTGGTATTTGGATCTATAGAACCGGAAAAAAAATGTTAAAAAAACACTTTTCAGAAAGTGGAGGCTCTTGCCATTAAAGAACACAAGATGCAGCAAGTTATGTAATGTTATATGCTGCATTTCATAGGGGGATATAATTCAAAATTGACACAAACTAAACTAACCCAAGTTCCCAGCCATTCTGTAATCAACTTCTAATTTAATGGAAATTCCATGTGTTCTCCAATTGTTCATTAGAGAGTGTTTGATTGGACGATTTAAAATTTTAAAAACTTCCAAAATATGGTACATTACACATGGTAAATTCCGAATGACAACAACAACAATGTATGGAAAGGGCTCATATATAAGTTTTCACATAATAAACATAAAGGTAATGATTTCATGCCTAGCTGATCAACTAAACAGAATTTAACTGAATGAGATCTAAATTGAAGGGATGCCAAATGCCAAATGTCAATGCCAGAGAAATTGACCTACTAAAAATTTAAAAGAAGAAGCAACCACTCAAACTTTGAATACCATGTACTGGATATATAGTAAAGGAACACAATAACTCAATGATCTTATTTTATTCCTAACTTAATAAGAAACCCAAATTCAGGTGCCGCCAGCAAGTGGCAGTGGCAGAGGTTCTCTCTTGCGTGCTGCCTTAACCCCTTCTCAAAAGGGTTTAAATCAATCTTGGGGTTGCAATATCCACACCTTTTTTTTTTCTTATTCCACTTTTGTGGACTAATTTTGGCCCATAGACCATATTTTATTTATGGGAGTGGATGTTGACACACCCGCAAACTATTAGCCCACCCCCTGTGATAAGTAAGCCCCCTTAATTTATTTGTAGCCCCCATGCATTCCCTAAAATAACCCTACCCCAAAATTTGTTGTTTAAAGTTTATATCCCCACCCCCCATTCGAAAATTGCCCGAACCTCTCATTCTTCAGCCGCGCACCACCTTCAACCTCTCTCGTCTACCTTATGCAAGTTCCATTTGATATGAAAAAAGATAGTAAACTCACTTCAAATTTGATTTACTCACTTAAAATCTGATTTACTCACTTCAAAAAGTGAGTAAGCTTAATGAAGCAACCAACAGTGATGAGGTAAGTATTTAGAAGCTTTAATGGTGTTTTTAATTTTTTTGCAAAATCTCGTCGTGTTAGGTTACACAGAAATTAACATTCTAGGAATGTTGCGTAGAAGACGACCTAACATTCTAGGAATGTTGCTTTTCTTTTAACCTAACATTCCTAGAATGTTAGGTTGATCAAAACGCAACAAACCGACTCTGTTAAGTTATGATCAACCTAACATTCTAGGAATGTTAAGTTTCAACCAACACAACAAAACTAAAAAAAATTTCGATAAAGTGTTGCGTTATTTGAAACTCATTCCTTGAATGCTAAGTTGATCATAACTTAACAGAGTCAGTTTGTTGCGTTTTGATCAACCTAACATTTTAGGAATGTTAGAAGAAACGCAACATTATTAGAATGTTAGGTTATAAAAAACGCAACATGCTTAGAATGTTCGGTTAGAAGAAACGCAACATTATTAGAATGTTAGGTTATAAAAAACGCAACATTCTAGGAATGTTAGGTTAAAAGAAACGCAGCATTCCTAGAATGTTAGGTCGTCTTCTACGCAACATTCCTAGAATGTTAATTTTTGTGTAACCTAACACGACGAGATTTTGCAAAAAAATTAAAAACACCATTAAAGCTTCTAAATACTTACCTCATCACTGTTGATTGTTTCATTAAGCTCCATCATTAAGCTTACTCAATTTTTGAAGTGAGTAAATCATATTTGAAGTGAGTTTACTCTCTTTTTTCATATCAAAGGAAACTTGCACAAGGGTCAGCAGCTCCTAAATCGTTTTCTCCGGTCTCCATGAGCTGCTCGTTCCTCTGTATTTTCTCCGGTCTCAAGCTTCCACAAGCTGCTCCTCACTTATCGTCTTCTGTTACTGTAAGTGGCTCGTATGAGGCGTTTTTGGGAGGGAAACGATTTAGGCTGAAGGGTTGGGGTGGGCTTAACAAATGCATTTAGGATACATTAGGTAATTTATATTTCTACTTGTCCTAAATAGTAAATTCATTTAAGAGTATTTTTGGAAACTTACAAAATGGGGTGGGCTAATAGCTTGAGGGTGTGTCAACATCCGCTCCCTTTATTTATAGGCACAGTGCTGTCTTATGCCGGACCCATGGCCACCCCTTCCATCCCTAGACTGCTACCAATTAAATTGGCAAATATGGGTGCTCCTAAACATACATATCATTTTACCTCCAATCTATATTGTAAACTTGTAATGTGATAATTGATGTGCAAATGCAACATATATATATATATATATATATATATATATATATATATAATATGTTATGTTAATTACCATATTAGCATAATAAATTGGTGAAACAATTTATAGTACATGCGTGCCACATTACGGGCCCATGGCCACCCCTTTTCTTATATTCTTTCAGGTAACAAATAAAAGTTAAACCAATTTTGGTAGATTGCTATAGAAGCACAGTATTTTACACAAATAGGAAACCAAACTCTGAACATGTGTTAATATAATGGAGGTGGTGGGGTTGGCAGGTAGCGGCAACAGCCGCAGTGGAAATCACAAGGTGTTTTTGTTTTTTTTTTACATAATTTTATGAACAGATACATAATTGAGAATGCACAAAAATTAAGAGAATTGCAGCTGTCAACACATGAAGATAAAACTTAGGAATAGTGGCATTTCACTAATTCCTAGAATTTATCCTATAGCATTAGTTGTGGACCTATGAAGCATGGAAACTTCAAAACACCTATCATATCGGTATCATATCTTTATCAAACATGAAAACACAGGGATATATACAATATACGTACGCTCCATTCCAAAAAAGGGGAAAAATTACTTTATTTCGTGGATACGTTGGGGATACACGAGATGTCTCAGTTATGGAAGAGGTTAAATTTTAATTTTCAAAAAGCTCTATATATAATAAGAATATAAATTATTTGGGGTCAATCTATTAAAAACATCATATGAAATGACTAAAATTGAGCCCCATTATTTCTCCCCGTCCCTTCCTCCCTCCCTATTCTAGGCCTCATTCTCTCTTCCTATCTCAACGTCTCCCAGGTAGCGGCAACAGCCGCAGTGTAATATATGTTGACACATGTTTTTTTTTCAAAACTGGCATCACCAAAACTGGTGTAAAATGCAAATTCTGAACATGCAGAGAGTATGCATGAGAACAGATACAAAGCTTAAAAAACATTGCATGTTCAGAATGAGAGTTTTCCAAAACTGGCATCTCCAAATCCATGCTGTCTAAAAGAGAGTTTTTCACTTTTTGTCTATTGCATTGTTTTTCACAATATTATAAAACATTGCATAACAATAGGATTTTGCATCCAAATTAAAAAAAGAATACAGTTTGAGAGGAAAAAAGGGACATACCTGTAAAAGCTTTCTCTCTGGTATCAAAACTAACTAAATAAATAAAAACCTTTCTTATATAGATATAGAGAGAGAAGGAAAATAGGAAAAAGAAGAAGAAAGTCAAAACTAACTTACCTTAAACCAGCTCAATCCTCTGCATACTAATGCTAAGTAACCAACACCCAAAACTTCAAAACAATAAGGAATACACGTGAGATCCGATAATAATAACTGGTATATATATGGGATGTCCCAGAGAGTATACATATATAGCAAAAAAAATTACAAATGTCCAGAAAGTATCAATCCCAACAATCAAAGTAATTACTGTGAAAACCTAAGCCAAAAATCAACAATTTAGCAGCAATGAAATAATATGATAAGTAACCAACACCAAAAATTAATATAATAAGTAACCAAATCAAAAGACCGGATGGGAGAGAGAGAGAGAGAGAGATAGGTGCAAATACGGTAGTGTGAGAGAGGCTCCTGTTGTTCTGTGGTGGAGATAGAGAGTGGTAGAGAAAGAGGTTCGTGGAGGGAGAGAGAGAGAGGTAGGGGTTGGATTGCTGCTGCTACGTGGAGAAGAAGAAGAGAAGAGTTAAATTCAGTTATTAAATTATGGCAACCTTAAACTATGGTAACCTAAATTACCTTTAATTATGGCAACCTAAATTCATATAAGATTCTGATTTTAAATATATGGCAATATATGAGATTATAGAACGCATTATATATGATATTCTTATAAAATAAAATAAAATCAACCAATTAGAAAGAAGAAAATAAAGTGAATTAAGGGAAGAATAGAATGGAGGAGGGAAGAGCAGGGAGAGCGCCACGTAGGATGGACTGCTCTATATATAATATAATATATATGACAGATGGAGGTGCTAAAATTATAGACTAATTAATTCATACAGTAAAATAAAGAAAAAAAAAGTCTGATGAATTAAATAGTGGAGAATTACTGAATCCTCATGATCATCTACAATCTCCAATAATGTCATGATGAAGCATGGGTTTAGTGGTATCAAGTGGTGACAAGTCTGCATCAACCATCATGCTTGTGCTTGCTGATGAGTCGGGATGACTATTATCCATTCTTTTAGTTGCAGCATCGCTCATAAAGCTTGTTGCATCATTAAAATTCCAGTCAGTCAAGTATGTGGGCCTGGAAGTTATAGCGCTAACTTCAATATCTCCTGAAAGCATTGCCACCACACGGGACATTGGTGGGCGTTGATTTGGTGAGGTTTGAGTGCACAAAAGCGCTACACCTATCATTCGTTTTACTTCTTCCTCACTGAAATCAGATAATCTTGAGTCCACCAGCTCAATTTCCTGGTTGTTCTCATATAGGTGCCATGCCTAGAAGCAGAAAAGTGATCGAATTAATTCATTAAAGATCGAAACAATTCTATAAGGAATTCTATATTGTATATGTTACTAACATATGGGGACATGCTCACATGCATATCTAGATTCATTCGAAGCCCAAGGGAAGAATTACAGAATAGGTTGTTTGAGAACCATATGAGATACAACTTTCCATTTCATTCTTTAATCTTAGCATTCAAGCAAGTCTACTTTGTTTTTCATAATATTCTTTAAACTATTTTAACATAAGATCATGCATTTTGGGATTTCGATAAACTAACAAATTTTTATTTTTATTTTTATTTTTTTTAAGTATTTATGTGAATCTGGCGACAACTTCAATTTGTATTTGCAATTCGTATGATCAATTTTTGTCTATGTCTATAATATCATAGTAATTCTCTTAAAGAGCATTTGGGATTTCAATAGAAATCAAATGACTCGACTATTTTGACATAGCATTTGAATTTTGTATAGATAAATAAATTTATTACATGAACCCTATAGAACAAAAAAAACATAATAATAATAAATAAAATTCTCATTGGAAAAACGGTGTAATCTCAAAAATAATACTAAAAATACATATGATGCCATTTCTCGAAATCCTAAAATGATCCTACATACAATGCAGAAGAAACTTCAAATCATGTCAAGTACAGACATGACTCATTTCAAATACAACATAAACTAGAATGGAATTATATTCTGTTTCAAAAGCTTCATAATTTTTCGGAAGTAAATGTACATAGGTGTAATTTAACCATGATCACTATAAACACAACTGCAAAGAGTCAAAAGGATCAAACCATAAGGAATATATAAAATCATACCCATTCAAGCAGATATATCTTTTCTTCTTCCAAGCTTGAGTTGGAATTTGGCCTCCCACTCACGATCTCGAGAGCAACAACACCAAAGCCAAACACGTCAGCCTTTTCTGTAAGATGCCCGCGCATGGCATACTCCGGTGCAAGATACCCACTACACCAGTAATAAAAAACATACAAGTTGTTACTTCAATAAATGTACAAATATGGAAATAAAAAATAAACAAGAAATTTAGAAAAAAATTATACAAGAAATTTAGAACGAAAACCAAGGGAATAGTATCTTGAGGATTACATTGTCCCTGCAACGCGTGTGCTTATGTGGGTTTTTTTGTCATCATAAAGTTTGGCCAAACCAAAATCTGAAATTTTGGGATTGAGATCGGAGTCAAGAAGTATATTACTGGCCTTCACATCTCTATGTACAATTCGAAGTCGTGACTCCTCGTGAAGATAAGTTAGACCCCTTGCTACCCCCAAGCAAATATCATAACGGGTGGTCCAATTGAGATCCAAACTTCTACCTCCTGTTTTGTGCATGTCAAATATTAAAAATTGTTATCACACTCTCCATCTTAGATGGCATATTCATAAGAGCTGCAAAGGTGCCTCGTACCAAATAATGATTGATCAAGACTCTTGTTTTCAAGATACTCATAAACGAGCAGTCGTTTATCACCCTCAATGCAGCATCCATACAGTTTCACAAGGTTACGGTGTTGCACAGCAGATATAGTAGCAATTTCTGTTACAAACTCATTCTTTCCTTGGTGGGATGCTACAGACAGTTGCTTCACAGCAACTACTCTCCCATCATTAATTGTTCCCTATTAAATGCAAAATTCAAATAAAAAACTGAGAAAACTACAATACTCGTACACAAAATTTTATTCTCATGTTTTGCCTTATTTTTATGTATCAATTTATATTACAAAACAAGTGTTCTTTAACCAAAGAGTTAAGGCAATTTGGTTTTGTAGATTTCTGACTTCTATCTATTATAGGAGTATGTGTGAGGTGAGGCACTTCAATTCCTCCTCCCCTGTGACGCAAGGCATAAGCCTCAAGGCATTCAAGCATAGGCCTTTGAAAATTTGAAATTTTCTATTTAAAAATATACATAAAAATAATTGAAAACACTGTAAAAAGAATGAAAATAGAAAACAACAAATAAAATATATAAAAAATAAAGAAAAAAGATGTAGACTATTTTAAAACAAGTTAAGAGAATCTATAAACAGTCTCCTCCTCGCTCCATCTCACTCGCTCCATCTCACCTTTGCTGTTGGTGGGTGATTGCTGTCTTGTTTTCTGGGGGCGATAATCGACATGA
>JAESVK010061153.1:12576-28205 GCA_017140935.1 Hamamelis virginiana
ATCTTAGGAGTATGTATTTTACCAAACGGGAAGATAAGAGTAGAATTATTTACAACCCTCTAACCATACCTTCACATGCGGTCACGTATGTAGTTCATCAGTTCTACTCTCACCTCATCTATCAAAATACTCTCGTAGGTTTCATCAATTCGAAACTGCAATTTGTTGTGAAGGTATATACCATGACTTAGTAATGCATACACAATTTAATTTAAGTCCAACCATAATCTAAAAGATTTGGATAACTCACCAACTGACTGGGATGGGTCTCATGTGCATCTATGATATCCTTCATGTATCTCAATACATAATAGCCACATTCAACATTTCCTTTTTGTGTAGGACACTAAATACATAAATCGTTGTGTATTATAAAGTCAAGATGTTATAAAGGTAGTTTATGTAAAAAGTACATATTTGCTTCAAACTTTTACGTACCACAATGTTATCAATCTCTAAGTTCCTTGTACTGGATCCAAATTTGAAGCTATACTTTAACGATTTATAGACACTGTATAAATTGTGCATTAATTATCAACCAAATACGATGGAAAGGTAAACATAAATAGTTTATCATAGCGATGTAAGACAGAATATCAACTCACTAAGCCAGAAGGTCCAGTATTACATGATGCACATCGTTGCCTAATGGATCGAAATACATTACGTGCCGTTGTAAAGGGTCAATCATACATAACACCCAATGATATCTGAAACAAACTCAATAACATTAATCTATTTCAAATAATCTGAACATGCCTACTATAGTTGTAAGGGGTTAACTCATTTAAAAAAATGTAATCAACCTACCCAGTATTAAACAGATAAAAAAATATCTGTCCAGGAGCTCCAGTATCCAGATTATCAAATAACATATCACCATTAGCATTGCCTTCGTGACCCTCTCTTCCAGCTGGATAAGCAAATCTGAACTTACTATCCAACCCTCTAGCTTTCACTTTCTCATACAACGCAATACAACGCAATACAACATAAATATGATGTTACATTCCAAGTAAAGCACCCTACAATGCATATAATAATAAAAAATGCCTTGAGTTTTAAGTTTTCTAACCACATGTACAACTTCATGTGGGAGATTCCTATTTCCTTGAAGTTCACTAAATGAAATAACTCATCTCTGCAAATAGGGATCTCCTTAATCTTCTCAAAGTATGCATCCTCAGATCGAAATACTTTTGGATCTACCACAAGATATATCACCACATTCGGATTATGTCTTGTAGCTAGATCAATCAGCTTTGCAAATGATTTGATCACAATGTCCAACCCCTCTAACCTAATGGGCGCCTTCTTCTGTCCCTATAATCAAAAGATAAATTACAATACATAGAAATTGCAAAAACATTAAATGAGTTACATAACATATTTAGTCAACGTAGAGGATTGTACCACAGTACTCTCCAAAACAACAAGCCGCCTTGGCCATGCAACAAACCCCCCAATTGCTTTTGAGAGATTCTCTGCACCTGGTGAAGGTATTGGTAGGCGTTCGATCCCATACTTTGATTTCTCTAGAGAAATGACTCCACACGGGCATTTCCGTCACCTAATCTCGATCCATGCAGCAAGCTGGATGCATCCCCATTATGCAAAAAGGCCTTTGCAACAATACGGTCTATAGATCCTAAGGCCAACCTACATGGGCAAGATTTCACCTACATTTAAATCATTTAATAAAGTTATAGTTGATGATGTTGACAAACCTAAGACAATTACGGAATATCAGTAGCCACCGAGTAGTACCTTATTATTTGAAGGCATAGGCTGTGGCGGATCAGTATGGACATCATGTCGATTGCCTTTTTCATTCTCTGATTGTGCCTACAAGTAAATATGAAATAAAAACAGTTTTGGTACAAAGCTTGGAATAGTAAAAGACATATGATAGTGGGTAGGCTTAATTATGTAATACCTTATCCATTGGCGACCTAGCAGGTGAATGATGCGTATCGAGATCTAATTGCCTCCCCTAAACCAATCGTGTAGTGGTATTGCAACAAACAAATATAAGATTGAAGAGAATAATAACACTATAATTATCAATCCAATTATAACTATGATACTATTTGTATTTAGACTAAAAGAATTAAAAAGATCCTCGAAGTCTACCATGGCTGATGGGGGCCTTCTAGGGGAATGGGAAAGGTTCGGTGATCCTAGCCCCACCGCACTAAATTTAGCACTATTTGATCCCACCCTTGAAGCACTAGGCGAGAGACTGGTGCAAAACTCTGGCATCTCAAATCCTCGTTTTTGCATTTCCGATGCCATAGCTTCCATATACTTCTTCATTGCACTTATCTCTTTCATTGCAACAATAAGAGCTCCATTAGTAGGCTGTGGGGTATAGAAAAATGATGTCGGAGTAACCAAACCACCAACACCCCGAACCCTCCCACTATGTTCCTCAGTTCCAAGAGCCTGAGTCAAAACATCATTGCTCCCTTCTATGGTCAAAGTTCCTTCATCAGCTTGCTGCAATAATTCATCCTACAACATAAATTTCAAACAATTCTCATACAAGCATTTAAAAACTACCAACTAGTCATGTACGCCTGGTTTCTAAACAAATAAAACTCACAATCTTTTTAGCCTTTCGTTTCACAAGATCATTTATATATACGCCATCTCTCTCTCTTGCTTTCTTCCACATAACATGTCTTGGAATGGGCTCTGTTGTATTTCTCTCTTTTTGCTGTGACACACATATTATTGTAATTGAATAACAAACCCAAACATGTATTACATATGACAAACTCAAACATGTATTAAATTTATTTACCAGTTCCTCTTCCAAACCAGCATAGCCTTTTCTAGCCAATCTATGGGGGTACAAATTTTTCTTCCTGGTCTCTTGGGCCTTTTTTCTTATTTCCTACAAATAAAATGCATGGCAACATTTGTACCCAATATATATATATATATATATATATATATATATATATATATATATATATATATATATATATGTTAAACTAATTGATTTTATTAAACAAAAAAATAATAACTTGAACATTAACACTTACATTCCAACTCTCACTCGTGCGTTGCTGAACAAAGTCTCTCCATTGCTCTGTGGTAATTGTTGTATACCCAGGGGATGGGTATCATAACTTTTGAGGATTTCCAAGGTTTGGCAATATGAATTTGCTATACATGAAGTTCTTGAAATGACGAAATCGATTGGCAACCTTGGCCATGACTTTGGCCTTCCAATTCGTTTTCTTCTCACACTCGAAGTTCGACTACAAATTAAAGAAGTAAATACTATATCATTTGGAACATTGTACAAGAAATATATAGTTTTGAACAAGATGTTTTTGAATAAATTACCTCTATAATTTCGAGTATCTTAACCTTCACACTTTTGGGTACCTTTTTCCATGTGTGGCAATTAATCGGGTCATATGATCGACACAACTGTCCAGCAGCAGTTGCTGTCAATCTTCTAGATTCCCCTATAGGCTGCCCTTTCTCATTCAACTCAATATCCTCTTTTTTTTTTTCTTGTCTTTCCTTTTTTTTCCCCCAATTGTGAGACTAGTTGGGCCCCTTTGACCCTTTTTTCTAGTTGCAGTGACAGGAGGGTTGGCGTCCCTCACGCCGGTGGATGCATCGACGGGTAAGGTAGTACCTATTAGAGAAAATATGGTTATAAATATAACTCATTATATTTCAATATATACTCTCCAATTATATGAAATTGGCAATACCATAGAAAAGTTAACAATATAAGTTAGAAATAACAACCCAAAATAAATTATCCAAAAAAACAACCCAAAATAAATCGTGATCATTTAAATATATGGATTTATCTACATTTTTATATGACCTATACCCCGTTCTAGATAGAAGTTATAAATATATATAATTCATTTTAATAATCCTCACCTGCATTGACAGATGACCCAGTTGTGCCTTTCTTTCGTAACCTCCTCTTTTTTTGCAGGTTGGTGCCTTGTTGAGTCATATCTTCATCTCCTGAAGATGTACTGGCAGGATCCATGATGCCTATTGAGAGAAAAAACAAACATACATGAGAGAATAAAGCATACATGACATGACAAAAAATACTTGTGCGAGTGTTTCTATAGATATCATAAATATATTCTTACATTAGTAAACATTTGAGGATTGTAATATAGAATATGATTCCAACACAGTACCACAATTAATGCACTCATGTGACTCTACTAATAAAACTGGAAATACATTAGAAGATTCATGTTGTAACTACAAAAGACATATCATTCTTCTACCCATATTCCCTCCACTCCGTCTCGTAATAATGATGGTCCAGCTGGATCAATTATATTCAAAAGCTCTTCCTTTGGAAAATCTTGTCTAACATCAATGTGTTCCACACAACCATCAATACAAACATCATCATCCTTATCTTCATGCAAATAGTCTCTCTGTGGTGCGGATAGAACAACTGACCGTTCAGAATTCATTTGGTCTTCAATGTAAAATACTTGATTAGCTTGGGAAGCTAAAATGAAGGGATCGTTTCTATGGCCAATCCTTCCAAGCTCAACCAATGTAAAACCAAGCTCATCTACTTTGACACCTTGGTTAATGTCCACCCAATCGCACTTAAATATTGGCACTTCGAACATTTGATAATTTAGCATCCATATCTCGGTTATTACTCCGTAGTAGCATGTAGAGTCCCACACTGGATTGTTATCCTTTGCACTAGCAATATGCATTGTGCGGGCAACTATGCTAACTCCACTATTCTGATTGACGCGCAGTCTATCACGGTCCTGTGTGTGATAGCGACAACCTTTAATTATATACCCAGGAAGTTTTAGCACTTCATGGGATGGTCCATGTGCTATCCACTCCAACTCACGAGATATTTGATTGGATACCCCTAATTTATCTTGAACCTGGATAACGTGAAATGGTTAATCACAAATAATAGAAATGGAAATTGTCATGGAGTACAAAGTCTTAATGTTTTTATTACCGTATTACGTATCCATGGAATAAAGGTGCGTCTATGCTCATCCTGATGCCACTTTTGTTTTTTTGATTTATGAGGATAAAGTTTTCTCAAATAATCCATATGCTCCCTAGCAAGTGTAAGGGAAAGAAATGCGTAAAGGGAGTAAAATGTGGTAAAACTAATACTACATGTAAAAATACTAAAATAAACAAAAGAGATAGCCTTACTCAATATAAGGTTGTACAACATTAGTGTTCTCTAAAACGTAAAGATGCGCCTGCTCCAAAACACTCGTTTCAACTCTAACAAGTTTACCACCAGGTAATGCTCTACCAGTTTCAAAATCACATGCCACTAAGTTCTTGTGTTGTGGAATACCAATTGCATCCACATCTGATAAGTAGTCAGTGCAAAATTCAACAGCCTCTTCTGCAATATAACATTCAGCAATGCACCCTTCGGGTCGATAGCGATTCCGGACATACCTTTTTAAGACCTTCATGTACCTCTCAAATGGGTACATCCATCTAAAATGAACAGGACCACACAGTTGCACCTCTCTAACCAAATGCACGGTTAAGTGCACCATTATGTCGAAGAATGAAGGTGGAAAATGCATCTCTAGGACACAGAGGGTGAGAACTACTTGTTCTTGAAGTGTATGTAGCAACGTCACATCCACTACTTTACTACACAAGTTCTTAAAGAAAAAACAAAGTCTCGTAATAGCCTTTCTCACATGTTCTGGCAACACTGATCGAATTGCCACAGGTAGCAATTGTTGCATTAACATATGACAATCATGCGACTTTAAACCAACAAGTTTCAGCTCAGCCATGGAGACAAGATTTCTGAAGTTCGAACAGTATCCTTTTGGAACTTTAAGTTCAAACAATGTCTTGCAAAGCCGTCTTTTCTCCTCCCTAGTCAAAGTAAAGCATGTGGGAGGAAGGTATATACGCTCACCCACTGTCAAAGGAGCAAGTTCAGGCCTTTTGACAAGATTCACCCAATCACGTCGAGCAGCGACCCCATCCTTAGTTTTGTTAGGAATGTTAAGCAATGTACCTACAATGCTATCACACACATTCTTCTCAATGTGCATAACATCCAAGTTGTGACGAACATGAAGTTTTTTCCAGTACTCTAGTTCGAAGAATATTGACTTCTTGTTCCATGCTTGAGGTTCAACAGGCTTACTTTTTTCTTTGCGCTTTCTTTTCTTCTTTATTGGAATTTGATTTTTTTTCTTATTTCCCGGAACATGATTTATCCCTTCAACCTTACGCAAAACTTCCTCCCCGCTTAACGGCATTGGTTTTGGCCTAAGCTCCGGCTCACCATTGAAGTCCTTTTTTTTTTATTTTGATATTGATGTCCCTCAGGTAAAAATCTTCTATGGCCAGTATATGAATTCTTCCTACCACAGGTCAACCTATCGGAGATTGTGTCTTCCCCACATATTGGACAAGCCTTGTATCCCTTTACAGTGCAACCACTCAAATTTCCATAAGCAGGAAAGTCATTGATTGTCCACAACAATACTGCCTTAAGATTAAATGTTTCTTTTCGGTACGCATCATAGACATCAACACCAACCTCCCACAATAGTTTCAAATCATCTATCAAAGGTGCTAGGTAAACATCAATATCAATTCCTGGCTGTTTTGGACCTGATATCAACAACGATAGCATCATAAATTTTCTTTTCATACATAACCAAGGTGGAAGGTTATATGTGACAAGTATAACAGGCCAACAACTATAAGGGGTGTTATATGAGTTATGTGGGTTAAAACCATCTGCAGAAAGAGCCAATCGCAAATTTCTAGATTCTGCACCAAAGTCAGGCCATGTTTGGTCAACCAGCTTCCAGGACGCTGAGTCGGCTGGGTGACGTAGCTGGTCATCCATTTTCCATTCTTGGTCATGCCAGGTCAAGTCCTTTGCAATTTGTGCCGTCTGGAACATCCTTCTAAACCTCGGTATGGGAGGAAATTACCATAGCACTTTTGCAGGGACACCGTTACTTCCTTTAGTCGGAAGCGTACCATCCTTCCATCGAGAGGTATGGCATCTGGGACATTCGGTTGCACTTGCATAATCATTCCGATATAGAACACAATTGTTGGGACATGCATGTATCTTCTTATAATCCAATCCCAAAGCTTTCAACGTCTTATTCGCATCATACATAGATAGCGGCAATTCATTGTCGGCAGGTAACATGTCGGCTACCAAGATAAGCAACTCGGTAAAACTCTTATCGGAAAACCCATTACTAGTCTTAAGCCTGTAGAGCTTTGCCACTGCTAATAACTTTGTAAATTTGGTGCAACCAGGATATAGTGGTTTTTCAGCATCTTCCAGCAACTTCCTAAACGTGTTAGGATCCTTTGTGCACTGATCATGAGCTGCTCTAACCATTTCTACTGTGTCAGGTACATCGTCTGATGGACATGGTTCTAGCGGATGACAATCAAAATCGGTGCCATATCTACGGGACGAAGGAACACTAGGCAAATCCTCACCATGCCAAAACCACGTGACATATCTTTCATCAATTCCGTTTAGAAACAAATGATCTTTCACCTCTTCTATACTTAAACACACACAATTAACACATCATACACATGGACATCGCACGAAGTTAAGGCCACTCGCATTAAGTTTTGCAAAATTTAAGAACTGGTCGACCCCCTCTTCGTACTCACGTAACCTCCTATCCATGGACATCCAAGATTTATCTAACGGTCTATCCATCTACCCTGAATCGATGGCTCAAGCCCCTAAAAGATAAAGATTGTAAACAACATTAAATGTCGAGACTGTTGGAAATGCATCCAAGATCAACACATAACATTAGGATCGTGAATGATCTAAAATACACATGCATAAAACCTATAAATCACAACACATAAAACCTATAATTCATTTCTTAATAATGAAGACAATTATAACAAGTCCTAGCTGTATATTCACATTTCCACTTTAGATATGAGAAAATTTATTGCTATGAGTCAAAAAGTCGAACCTCTAAAAATGCCAATAGACCTAATCCAGTAGATGCAGCAACTCCAAATGTAGCAGTCAAAACGCATCAACACCCTCCTGCACATTCACATTCGCATTATTGTCCAAGCCAGTTGCAGTAGTGGTGAGTATATTGCATGAGACAATAACTTGTACCAAGAAATAAATAAGTATCTACTGCATAAAGAGAGAGAGAGAATTGATCCTATTCCAATTCTAACAAATGGATGCTGATACAATTCCATGCGCTCAAATATGATATTTCTATCATAATATATGCCACTAAACTAATAGGTTATCGACTCTATGCCTAATAGCTACGCTACTATTAGAGATGGGTTCACAGTGTATAGTGATGGGCTTTAATAGTATTAATCATTATTGTTCTTGCAGTGTAAATATGGATAAATTTTCAATAAAAGCAATACTAGCAATCCTGCCTCATTTTCGAGATTACAAGAGTTTCAAGTATTGCAGGCATTCGAGGTCAAACAAAAAAGAATAACTAGGCTTTTTCACAGTATTAAAATTAAGCTTATGAATATGTATGAGTTCTAAACCACAAAATTAGTGGTGCCATTGGTACCCTAAAGTCTAAACCCTAAAGCTTTTACTTACAAGTACATAAGCATGTTTCTTTTTCTTCTGTTTGATCTAAAATAGTGCACCATATAGAGGCATTGATTCCCTTGAACTTTATTTTAGGCTCTCATGCATCTACTAAGGTTCTGTTTGGATCTCAAAAAGAACAAAGGAAAGGGAAAAAAAATAAAGGGGGATATGAATCCCTTGCATACCAATGGCAGCTAGTTTCTCTTGAATTAAGCTCAAATTAAATTTGTAACTTTTTAATTGGGGAAACTTGACAGGATTTGGAAGTTGTATACTTTTTAGCTGGGATATGAATCACTGATGTGAAGTTAATTGTATGCTTTATCTCTTAATAAATAATTAATCTTGTTAGCTCATCAAAAAAAAAAAAAAAAACTTGACAGGATTTGGAAGTGAGTTCTTCAAAATAGAAGAGGATGGAGAGAGTACTGTGATTTCGATGAATGACGAGTCATTTCTTGAAGGATGCATCAGTGTACTTGAAGAAACCATATCCATGGTCTGTCAAAATCTCTCTCTCTCTCTCTCTCTCTCTCTCTTAAATCAATAACTTGATGCATGTATATATGTGCTATAATTTTATTATTACTACTAGCAGGCTATTTTTGCAACATGGGAACCGGCTCATGGTGCTTTCAGACATCGACATCCATGGAAACAATATTTGAAGATTGGAAACCTGTCACGGGAATGTGCCTATCATGTTGAAGCACTTAGGGGAATGTGCAATATTTGATTAGACTTTTTTTTATTTATTCTTTTTTAGTACGTCAATAATTATTTAGAAATCTACGAACTAGGTTAATAACATGCCGGGTTTCGAAGACGAGACCTAACGGATGCCCCAATAACCATATTCAGTTTCAAGTTTCAAACCCGAAACCTAATCCCAGGCCAACTGCATGGGCTAGCCCAACAACTTACAACAATCATTTACTGAAATTTTGCTAAGTGCCAGTGGCACAAAACACATGAATGCTTAATGGAATACACTTGTGCTATATATTAATAAAGAGAGAGAGAGAGAATGCAAGAGACAATAACTTCGAAATACAAAATGCATCCAATTCTAATGATGCTATACTAAACTCAATTAAATAAAGGCATATTTGGTTGTCCCATGTAAATTGAATTGTTTTATTGTGTTTTGCACATAAAACATAATATTAAACACCATAGAGCAGGGGTTTCTTCATTCTTCACATAACTTTTACATTATTTGGTGAAGGATAGGTCTATCAATGACAACCCAAGATAATTAACAAAAGCATTATTATCATATAAAACACCATTCATAGACGACATGACATTATACCCACAAAACCCGGTTCTAGGGTTTCCCAAACAGCCCCTGAAGCTCAGTAATAAGACATTACAGGTGTTGAAACATGTTCCATAGGACATTCTATGGTTCAACATCATCGAAATAAAAAAACCCATTCAGTAGCTAGATACATTTTTTGTTTTATCAAGTTCTTCAATATATGTATTAATCAAGACAAAGCAACACACACACACACATATATATATATAGATATATATATATAAACCAACCTCAATCCAGCGATGGGGTGGAAAAGTCCGATGATGAGAAGTGCTCTGTCGTAAAGGGTAGAGGGTAGAGGGTTAGGGTTTCAGACAGGGTTAGGGTTTCACATCAGGGTTCCGACAGGAAGAAGCTAGGGTTCCGGCAGGGAGAAGCTACGGTTTCGGCAGGGAGAAGTCCATCAATCCGGCAGGGAGAAGCTAGGGTTCTGGCAGGGAGAAGCTACGGTTTCGGCAGGGAGAAGCTACGGTTTCGGCAGGGAGAAGTCCATCAATCCGGCAGGGAGAAGCTAGGGTTCCAATGAGTTTTCCACGGCAGGGAGAAGCTACGGTTCCGATGAGTGATCCCGGCACGGAGAAGCTAGGTTACCGACGAGTGCTCCGCGGCGGCAAATAGTTAGGGTTCCGAAGACTTCTCCATGGCAGCAATGGCGGATCGCATGGAGGAGAGAGAGAGAGTTCTCGTCGTCTCGCAGAGAGTGAGAGAGGAGTGATCGAGGCAGGCGGGAAATTAAGCCCCAAAATCGATCATTTCCAATCCCTAATGGCGTCGTTTTGCGTTATTTTTTTTTAACAAACCTCTAAAACGGCGTCGTTTTAGAGGTTTGCTTTTGTTTGGCTAGGTGTCGTGCTGTTGCCATTGTTGTGGCTCGTGTCTTGTGCTTCCTTGTAATATCTTGTTTTTTGGTAATATATTTCTTAATTATCCAAAAAAAAAAAAAAAAAAACGGGGGCGTTTTTATTTTTCCTAAAAAAAAAAAAAAAAGAAGCCGTCCTCTAAACGACGTCGTGTTGGCCTTAAAATATACAAAGAGGACGGTTTTTTAAAACCGTCCTTAAAAGTACGTATTTTTAAGGACAGTTTTAAAAAACCGTCCTCTTTGTATATTTTTAAGGATGATTTTTAAAAACCGTCCTTAAAACCCTTTCCGCCTCATGTCCCCTTTTTAACTTATTGTAGTAGTGAAAACAAAAATAAAAAGATAATGAAACGAAAAGAAAAATTAAGGTAAGAAAGTACTCCCCTCGATCCCGGTTGCTAGTCTTTATACGGTCCTATCCAAAACTTTGGCACCTGGGCAATTAATTTTTTTTTTTTTTTTTAGCAATTGGCCTTAGCACTCAAAAATCCCGGTTAGAAACCTACAAAACATACAACCTAGAAAGAAGAAGTGATGAATCAAAAAGGAAAAAGAAAAGAAAATCCTAAAACTACAACTAAAACTAAATTCACAAAAATTCCTATAACCGTGCAATAGTCCCCGGCAACGGCGCCAAAATTTGATCGGCCCAAACAAGTGAGGTTATTTCCTTGATCGTGATCAATATATAAATTTATAAAAGAACTCGTGCTTGTAACCTCAATTCGTTGAAACTTTGGTTTTCGCACGGGTGTCGATCCACAGGGACTAAAGGCTAAGTTATGAGAAACTAAAGTGAGATTAATTTTAGCTAAGGAACAATATTTGATTTTGAAGAGTTGGTTTGTTTAAACTAAAGAATGTAAAACAATTAATAAAAGGTCTTGGGTTTCGAATCCACTTAACTCGCATCAATCGCATTTATATGTTTGATTTGGGTTCATGTATATCCATGGTAGTGATGATTTAAACTACAAGAATAAATCATTCAGTAATGATTATGCATATATGAATCAAGCATGGATCATCCGTTTTAAGGCATGGACTGTCAAACGAGAATGCACAATCCATTCAGCTTTTGCGCTTCTTTGTAATATCTTGTTTTTTGGAATATATTTCTTAATTATCCAAAAAAGAATAAAAAATAAAATAAAATAAAATAAAATCTATTAAAACCAAATTCCATATAAGCAATATTCTCGCTGTTGTACAATCACCACAAACTATACATAAAACCCAAATCCAAACTTACAAATAAAAAGAGTAGAGAGAAGCTTCATCTTCAACCCAAGAGAGAAGCTTAGCCGCTCATAGTTGGGGTAGAATCGCTGGAGTTCTTCATCCCTTCCATGGACAAGCCAAGAATCCCAAGAGAGAAGAGAGAGAATGGAGAGAGTAGAGAGAGAGAGGCTAGTGCCAAGTCTAGCTGACCTAATCAACTCAGAAAAGAACACTTATATACTATATAGCAATCCTATAGAAATAGAACTCTCCAAAAAAAAAAAAAAAGCTAAACAAGCATTTACATGGAGTTTTCTAGTGAGAGAAGCTCTGGGGTTGGGTGATTTCCCTTCTTTTCTCTCTTGATTTAGGTTTATTCAATCTGTGTGATCATGGTTTTATCTTTGTTTTCTTTGTCTTAGTTTTTTCTTTGGTCATTTTGTTCTGTCCTTGTGTTTTATGGGGAGGAATTCTGGTTTGAAGCTTGGTTCAAAAATGTCTCTTAAGGACTTTCATGAAAATGTCTCTGTTGAGGGTGGTGTTAATGCCACAAGCAAACCCGTTGAGGTTGATTCGTATGAGGTTAAGGCTGTTCTCAAGCTTTTGGAAATCAATAAGTGGAATCTTGAAGAGCTTGCCTCTGTTCTTTGCACCCAGATCCGTGAGAGGGTGGACCTACCTAGGTGTGCTATAGTCAAAAAGGGTCTTGTTGAATTGCTAGCCCGAGAAGGTAAGGCTCTGGTTGATGGCAAAGAACTTGATGCCATTTTATCTTCTGGTAGTGCTGGTTCAGGTGCTAGCAGTGTTGGTAGCTTGGTTACGGTTGGTGGTCAAGTTGATGATGAAGATGGTGGTATGGTTACTACTCCCAGTGATGTTGGAATAGCTGTTGACCAAGTTGATGATGAAGACGATGACAGCAGTGGGCTTTCTTGTTCTTGTGGAAGTCTTGAAGACTGCTCTTTGTGTCGAGATAGCGACTGTGAAGATGAAGGTGTTGTTGAGACTGAAGATTTACAGGCTAAGCTTGCAATTGAGAAGTTGGACGTTAATGGCGGTCTGGTTCCTTGCGGACTGGGTTCTGCTGATCTCGAGGGAAGGATTGCGGCTACTGACTCCACTGTTGCTGGTTGCAGTGGAGTTGGCACCTCTGTTAAACGGAGTGTTGTTTCCCCCGATGCTCTTGATTTGCGTGCTTCCTATATCCCTTCAGTTGATACTCTAGGTGGCCATGCTAGGGAAGGGGCTGACAAGCATGTTGGTAACAATCCAAGTTTTAATTTGGGTGGTATGTCCGACGAGGTTACTGTTGAGAGTTTGGTTAACTTGTCTATGATTGGTATAGTGAATGCGTGTGGGGCTGACCCTCAAAGTATTGAGTTGAATCCTGACGGGGTTAGTATAAATGCAGTTCACACTTTAAATGCTAGTCATGTGACCCACCCGCGTGTTGAAGCTGGTGCTTATGCACTGTCTAATATCCGTCCAGCTGAAGCAATGATGGCATTTAAGGCATTAAATGCAAGTCAGAGTTCTCAGTCAAGAGGCGGCGGTGTGGGTGTAGCTTGTGAAGGGCCATTTGTCAACGAAAGTGCTTTGGATCCTAGAGGGGCGTGTATTGCAATGATTAGTGGGGCCTGTTCTCAGCCACGTGGAGAAGCTGTTTCGAATTTGGATGCAGAGTCTGGGTGTTTGGATTCCATTATTTCTAAATGTTCTTTGGAGGATGTTGCTAATGGATCCGGATCCCGAGGTTTGGACTTGCGTGAGGAGGCTTCTGCAAGCCATGCATTAAATGCTCTTAATGCATTAAATGTATCTCATAAAATGACAAGTGGCGCCGTTTATCATTCTAGTGAAGGCGCTGGACATGGTGAAGTGGATACTTGTGGTTTTAATGTGCATGGCGTGGCTGATGTTCATTTAGTGGGTGAGTTTGCATTAAATGCAACTCATGATGGCACTCATGAGACTCGTGATGCGTGTTCTGTTGTGGCTATTGGAGGCAGTGTGAAGTCTTTGAGTTTAGAGAAGGATAAAGATGCCTTGAGTGGGAATGCATTAAATGCATTAATTACAAGTCATTCATGTGGGGCCGGTGGAGCTGCGTGTCATGTTATGAAGGGTGGGGATGTTTCTCAATTGCGTCCAACCAACTCCTATTCCCTGTTTGGTTCGCATGACCCGCATGCTGTGCATGCAAAGCAGCCTCATGTTTCACAGGGCATGCATGGCTTGCATGGCTCGCATGGTCTGCATGCAACTAATATCTCTCGTGTTGGTAATCCTGTGGCTGATTTGCAGGCTGATATTTCTGAGTTTCCTCCTTTGAAGTCGGCTTCTGTGGGTGTCATGCCTTCTGTTCAGGCTGGTAATATAGCTCCTTCTGCTAGAACATGGAGCAGTCTTGTTCATAACCCTGCCAAGCTTTCAAAGTTGCTCCAGCTTTCTAGCATGGATATTGAGGAATGTAAAGAGTGTATTTTTACAGTTCCGTCTGTGGTCATTGAGGAAGGGAAAAAAGAATGGGATCTTTCCATCTTGGGGTATGTGCTTGACAAAAATCTTCCTTTTCCTATGGTTAGTAATTGGGCTTCTTGGATTTGGGGAGAAGATGTAACTAAAGTGCTGAAGTTTGATAATGGGTTTTACTTATTCAAAGCTAGTAACTTGGAAGCTCTTGATAGAATTTTATCTGGGGGTCCTTATTACATCGCAGGAAAATTTTTGGTTCTTAAATAGTGGGTTTCGGGTATGGAATTAAAGAAAGATTGCCTTTCCAGTATTCCTCTTTGGACCAAGTTTTTTAATGTTCCTCTTGTTTTGCGTACAACCAAGGGTATGGAATTTCTGGGAAGTATTTTAGGCAGGCCTCTGTTTATGGATATGCATACTGCCACTGGTAGTAGAGCTAGTTTTGCTCGTGTATGCATTGAGTTTGAAGCCCACAAGGTTATTCCTAAATTTTTGAAAGTGGATGTTGGTAATGGTGAGATTGCTGAGATTGGAATTGAGATTCCTTGGTTTCCTTCTCGGTGTGAGAAGTGTAATGTGTTTGGCCATTCTCTTTTGAAGTGTCCCTCTATTCCTAATGCTCCTTCTGTCTCCAAGCCTGTTAAAATTTGGAGGAAAAAAGACCCTCAGGTTCCTGATGTTATTAGTGATAAGTGGATCGAGATCTCTGGCTCTAAGGCCAAAGATGATGAAGCTCCCAGTGTTAAGGAAAATGTCCCTTTGGTCAGCAAGGGGTGTGATACGAGTAATCAGTTCAGCGTTCTTGATGACAGTCTTACTGATGATGCTCAGTTGGATTTTTCGGATTTGGTGGACTGCAACTTTGATGATGTTACTCTGTCTAGAAAGTCTCTCAAAAAGAAACTCAAAGATAAAATTCATTCTCTTAAAAATTCCGGAGGGAGGGATGTTCCCTAGTTGTCTTGTCTTTGTGTGTGTCCTTGCCTCTTGGGTTGTAAGGGGTTTGTTTGGCTTTGGTCTGTGCTGATAGCCTCTTCGTGAGGCTCGAGCTTTGCTCTTTGTTGTAAATTCTTGGTTTTTTGGTAATTTATTTCTTAATTATCCAAAAAAAAAAAAAAAAAAAA
>JAESVK010061155.1:0-24026 GCA_017140935.1 Hamamelis virginiana
AATGGTGGCTTGTGGTGGGTGCTTTAAGCTTCGAGAAGGGGAAAGTGTGGTCTTTCTGAAAACGACCTTTACTTGGAACGAAACCACTGCTTTTGGAGTTTTGGGGCTCAAATTGGAGCAGTAAAAAACTGGATATCTAGCATAAATGAACTTACCAAACATGAGCCAGCATATTAGGATCACTCTTACATCCGGAAAAACTGGCTCTATAGGTTGCCAAACAGCCCATAAGATATTCGTCAAATACCGGACTTTGCCTTTTTTTTTTTTAAGAATTCCTCATATCCAAGGCAGCTTACCACAAGCACCCACCCCATACGACTGGAAGATATTTTCGGAGTCTTCGACGTCAAAGTCGCTCCTTCAAGGTAGGACTATTCTTTCCCCTCTTATCTTCCTTTTCGTCCTTTTTCTTTTCAACGGGTGCTGGAGCTTTCTGATCTCCTTTCCTTCTATTCATCAAATTTTTGGCTTTGACCAATTCGTGCCCAAAAGCACTTATAGTTATAGCACTAAAAGGGCCAGACTCTAAGTGTACGATCCTTGCCCAAATTAAGGGTCAGAAATAAGGCACCAAATGATGTGACTAGATAAAAAATAAATAAATAAAAGAAAAAATACACTTTACTCTCTCAACTATCATCCCGTGGCATTTTAGCTCCCTCAACTTGAGTAATACTATGTATTCCAAAAATTTATCCCAAAAAACCATCACAAACCAATCCTAACTTTCATTTATTATTAATTAAAAAATTTATTAAAAAAAAAAAGGATTAAATAAACCGTCACATCATTTGAAATATATTTTTTAAACAACATTTTTTGGAGATATAGCATTTTCCCCTCAAACTATTGATTGCATCACTTTACCTCCCTAAACTATTAAATTGTGACTCATTTATGTGATTTTTCACAATCTGTTTTATGGCAAACCAACCGTTAGATTACTGTGATTTTTGGTGTGTCTGATATAGACAGATAGATTATTCAATCCTACAGTCGGTTTTTAAAAATAAAGACCGTTAAATTAAAATAATAATAATAATAATAAGACCGTTAGATTAAAAAACAGACTATAAAAATACAGACGTTTCTGAAATTGTATTTTAAAAAACAAACCGTTAAATCGGATAATTTGCCCCGTCCATGTCACGCACGCCAAAAATCACAGTGATCCAACGGTCGGTTTAACATATAGCAGACTGTGAAAATCACGGAATGGATTATTTGTCACAATTCAATAGTCTAAGGGGCAAAGTATTGCAATTAATAGTTGAGAGGGGTAAAATGTCATAGGGTGATAGTTGAGGGGGGCAAAATGTATTTTTCCCAAAATAAATTCGAGTTTTGAGCTACTAATAAGTACGATTTGGTCAAGATTTTGATTTTTAAATTTGAATCAAATTAGCTTGAGATTGGTTCGTTTGCAATCAAATTTGTTCGCGAATTCCTCGTGAATGAATAAATAAGGAATTATCGCACATATTATGTTACACAGGCTTACCAAATTATTTCTAGTCATGAGATTTTAAATCTATATCTATACTACTAGGAAAGGTAAGCCCGTGCTTACGCACGGGCCCGGTGCTATTTGAAAGTTTCCCATATACATGTACAACTATTTAGTAATTGTGATATAAGTATACAAATTAATTTAATATGGAGGCAGTATATATTTTTGTATGCATAGATATATATGCATGGAAGATTAACGTCAGAATAGACTATATAAAAGTACAAAGAGTTCGATGTTGTGTAGGGTTAAATGTAAATACTATTCTAGTTGGTTAGACAATAATCACTTAAAGTAGTAATATTCTCTGACAGCGAAACATTCATCGCAACATCAGTGATAGAACCACAATGTTCTACGAAGTGCCATTGTGCACTGGCTATTGCACGGATTGCCTTCAGAGGTATAATGGCATTCAAATGGTGGTAAGTCATAGAAATTTGCTGTGGACCAGAGAAGCAATTGAAGTAACTTGAAGCAATAAGATCTCACATTGTACCTAACATCAGAGAACAATTGTTTGAACACATCAAATCCTTTGATATAGTTGGAGCGTTCGATAATAGTGACTAAACCAAATGCGTATCAAATTTCTTTCTCATAGCAAGTTTCATGAGTGAAGGATTGATTGTATGCTCCTCATAAAATTGACAGTCCACGCTGTACATTCCCTACAACGAACACGTAGCTCTGCAATATTTTTGTTTGTTGAATTGAAGGAATAATTTAAGTTAATTGTCTTCAAATAGTAATTTTAGAATATGAAATTATAGTGTAATAAAGAAATCTTACTACACCACAGAGGTATTGTGCATCTATATTTTCTGCCTCTGTGCAAGCTTCAATAAATGCACGATAGCTGGAAGTTGCAGCATTTATGAAAAGTTGTCCATTATTAAAATTTACTTGCTTCAGTACATACTTGCAGCATCTGGTTCAAAAATCTGACATTCATGTTATTTGGTGCCATTTGGTGTGTAAAATTTTGTAGATTCCTTTATAATCAACTCAAGTAGCGGTGTTTTGCAGCCAAAGCTCCTCCACAATGAAATATACTGTTCATCTAAATTCCATGCATCCTAGGACATCGAAGCAACACCGTTTTGCTTCTGCCGAGAAACTGACAAAAGAACCTCTTACGTTTTGTAAAAAAAAAAAAAGAAAAATGGATTCATGCCATCTGGTGCCACTTTTCAACCGATGCCATATAGTGTCATTTAGTGTTATTTTGACCGCAAAAAAAATTGGCATCCATGCCATTTGGTGATACCCGCTATGCTAAAATTTTGAAATCATGCCATTTGGAGTGCCAAAATTATGTAATGATGCAATCTGGTTCCAAAATCTGACATTCATGTTATTTGGTGCCATTTGGTGTGTCAAATTTTGTAGATTTCTTTACAATCAACTCAAGCAGCTGTGTTTCGCAGCCAGAGCTCCTCCACAACGAAATGTACTGTTCATCTAAATTCCATGCTTCCCAGACACCGAAGCAATGCCGTTTTGCTTCTGCCGAGAAACTGACAAAAAAACCTCTTATGTTTTGTAAAAAAAAATGGATTCATTCCATCTGGTGCCATTTTGGAGTGCCAAAATTTGGCATTCATGTTATTTGGTGCCATTTGGGGAATCAAATTTTGCATTCATGCCATTTGGTACTATTTGGTTTAGCAAAATTTGGTATTTACATCATTTGGTACTATTTTGGAGAAACTGACAAATCGAGAAACTGACAAAAAAACCTCTTACTAAAATTTGGCGTTAACATCAGTTGGTGCTATTTTGTCTGCAAAAATTTGGCATTCATGCAATTTGGTGCTACCTATTGTAACAAGATTTTGTAATCCTGCCATTTGGAGTGCCAAAATTATGCGATGATGCAATCTGGTCCATTTGGTTTGCAAAAAATTGGCATTCGTCCCATGTGGTGCCATTGGGAGTGGCAAAATTTGGCATTCACGCCATTTGGTGCACCAAAATTGGCATTCATCCCATATGGTGCTATTTAGTGAGCAAAAAAATTGCATTCATAACATGTGGAGTTCCAAAATTTTGGATTCATGCCTTTGTTACCATTTTGGAGTGCCAAAATTTGACATTCATGTTATTTGTTGTCATTTGGTGTGTCAAAATTTTGCATTCAGGCCATCCAGTTTTAGTACCAAAATTTCAAATTCATCCCATACGGTGCTATTTAGTGCGCAAAAATTTTGCATTCATAGCATGCGTAGTGCAAAAATTTTGGAATCATACCATCTGGTGCCAATTTGGAGCGCCAAAATTTGGCATTCATGTTATTTGGTGCCATTTGGCAAGTCAAATTTTGCATTAATGCAATTTGGTGCCATTTAGTTTACCAAAATTTGGCGTTCACATCATTTGGTTCTATTTTGTTTGCAAAAAGTTGGCATTCATGCCATCTGGTGCCATCCGTTGCGCCAAAAATTTGAAATCATGCCATGTGAAGTACCAAAATTTGGCATTCAGGCCATTTGGTGCACCAAAATTTGGCATTCGTCCCATATGGTGCTATTTAGTGCGCAAAAAATTTGTATCCACAGTCCGTGGAGTTCCAAAATTTTGGATTCATGCCATCGGTACCATTTTGGAGTGCCAAAATTTGACATCCATGTTATTTGGCACCATTTGGTGTGTCAAATTTGACATTCATGTTTACCAAAATTTGGTATTCACATCATTCGGTGCTATTTTGTCCGCAAAAAATTGGCATTCATGCCATTTGGTGCCACCTGCTGTGCCAAAATTTTGAAATCATGCCATTTGGAGTGCCAAAATTATGCAATGATGCAATTTGGTTCCAAAATTTGACGTCCACGTTATTCGGCATTCATGCCATTTGGTGCGCCAAAAATTGGCATTCATCCCATATGGTGTTATTTAGTGCGCAAAAAATTTGCACTCACAACACGTCGAGTACCAATATTTTGGATTCATGCTGTTGTTACCATTTTGGAGTGCCAAAATTTGACATTTATGTTATGTGTTGCCGTTTGGTGTGTCAAATTTTGGCATTTAGGCCATCCAGTTCTACTTGGAGTACCAAAATTTCAAATTCATCCCATACGGTGCTATTTAGTGCGCAAAAATTTTGCTTTCATAGCATGCGGAGTGCAAAAAATTTGGAATCATACTATCTGGTACCAATTTGGATCGCCAAATTTTGGCACTCATGTTATTTGGTGCCATTTGGCGAGCCAAATTTTGCATTAATGCCATTTGGTGCCATTTAGTTTACCAAAATTTGGCATTCACAACATTTGATTCATTTCTTTGAAAAAAAATAGGCATTCATGCCATCTAGTGCTATCCTCTATGCCAAAATTTTGAAATCATGCCACGTGGATTACCAAAATTATGAAATGATGCAATCCGGTTGCATTTGGTGTGTAAAAATTTGGAGTGCCAAAATTATGAAATGATGCAGTCTGGTTCCATTTGGTGTGTAAAAATTTGGCATTCGTCCTATGTGGTGCCACTTGGAGTGGCAAAATTTAGCATCATGCGATTTGGTGCGCCAAAAAATAGCATACAACCTATATGGTGTTATCCAGTGCGCAAAAATTTTGCATTCACAGCACGTGGAGTTTCAAAATTTTGGATTCATGCCATTGGTACCATTTTGGGGTGCCAAAATTTGACATTCATGTTATGTAGTGCCATTTGGCAAGTCAAATTCTGCATTAATGTCATTTGGTGCCATTTGGTTTACCAAAATTTGACGTTCACATCGTTTGGTTCTATTTTCTTTGAAAAAAATAGGCATTCACGGCATCTGGTGCCATCCACTGTGGCAAAATTTCGAAATCACGCCACGTGGAGTACCAAAATTATGAAATTATGCAATCTGGTTCCACTTGGTGTGTAAAAATTTGGCATTCGTCCCATGTGGTGCCACTTGGAGTGGGAAAATTTGGCATTCAAGCCATTTGGTGTGCCAAAAATTGGCATACATCCCATATGGTGTTATTTAGTGCCCAAAAATTTTGCATTCACAGCACATGGAGTTCAAAAATTTTGTATTCATGCCATTGGTACCATTTTGGAGTGCCAAAATTTGACATTCATGTTATTTTGTGCCATTTGGTGCGTCAAATTTTGCAGTTCCTCTATACTCAAATCAAGCAGCGCCATTTCGCAGCCAGAGCTCCTCCACGAAGAGACGATCTGTTCTTCCAAATTTCATGCCACTTGCAGCAAATTAACAATTGGATGCCATGCTATCGATGCCGATGCCAACATGATTATCATTGATGTTCCCATATTCAGAATCCTGAACAGTGTCGAATTCAACTGTGAAAATATGGTTAGAGAAGTTCCCGTCATTATTCGCATTGGGTGGACCTAGATAGTAACTCGGAAGAGCACCTGCGAGCTCTTTAGTGTGCGAATTCGTGAAAGCAAAGCCATGGCCGCTAATAAGAAATCTGACAATACCCAAGAAATCTCTCATTGGCATACATCTCATATGGTGCTATTTAGTGCCGAAAATTTTTGCATTTACAGCACGTGGAGTTCCAAGATTTTGGATTCATGCCATTGATACCATTTTGGAGTGCCAAATTTTGACATTCATTTTTTTTTGTGCTATTTGGGGAGTCAAATTTTGCATTCACGCCATTTGGTGTGCGCAAAAATTTGGCATCCATGCCATTGGGTACCACCTGCTGTACCAAAATTTTGAAATTATGCCACTTGGAGTGCCAAAATTATGCAATGATGCAATCTGATTCCATTTGGTGTGTAAAAAATTGGCATTCGTCTCATGTGGTACCATTGGGAGCGGCAAAACTTGGCATTCATGCCATTTGCTGCGCCAAAATTTGGCATTCATCCCATACGGTGGTGCAATTCAGTGCGCAAAAAATTTGCGTTCATAACATGTGGAGTTCCTAGATTTTGGATTCATGCCATTGGCACCATTTTGGAGTACCAAAATTTGACATTCATGCTATTTGTTGCCATTTGGTGTGCCAAATTTTGGCATTTATGCCATCTAGTTCCACTTGGAGTACCAAAATTTTGAATTCATCCTATAAGGTGCTATTTAGTGCACAAAAATTTTGCATTCATATCAGGTGGAGTGCCAAAATTTTGGATCCATGCCATCTGGTACCATTTTGGAGTGCCCAAATTTGGCACTGACGTTTTTTGGTGTCACTTGGTGCGTCAAATTTGGTGTACCAAGATTTGGCATTCGTGCCATCTGGTGCATTTTTTTTGAAAAACCTACCATTGGGGAATAATGATACACATGAGTGGAGAATCAAATCCTTACAAAATAATTGTCCCAAGTTACTAAGATGCACTTTGAAATACAAAATTGAAGAAAAAAAAGAGGACCAATAAAACCATTAAAATATGAAGAGAACGTTTTAAATGCACCCAACAACATTTCATGTATCTGAGTCCTGTTCCTGTGAGCACTTCCTCATATGAGGACTTGGTCTTTTGGCCAATAAAAAATGGGCACTTCGCAAAACCGATTGTGAGTTTTAATAATTTTCACATGTATGAAATACATTCAAAAAGACACAGTGATCAGATCACCAGTTTATGAAATACAACCTGTTAAACATTATATAGGCATAATACAGTTCACCGTTTCGAACATAACTAACGTCGTCTTGCCTCGAAAGAAAAAAAAAATCAAAATTAACAGAACGAAAAGATAAATAAAATATTTAATTAAAGAGAAAACTCAAAAGAGCACATAATTAGAGCTAGCTATCAGTATCAACAATACAGCCAATCGTTTTGAACAACAGGCAAAAAGGAAATAAGTAAAGTGTTCTACAGACTATTCATAAAGAAATCAGATTTCCAGTCTTCGTCAGGAACCGCAGCAGTGTGAATGAAACTGGAATATGGTTGGAATCTGGGGTAGAAATCAGCGACCTCATCTATTCGATCTTGAAGGGGGTGGCTGCAGGTTATCTTCCCATGATGACGGAGGTATTGATGCATCATGCTTGTCTGCTGCAGAGAGAGGGTGATGAATTTCAGCCTCAAGTTTTTTTGGCATAAAGTGAGGTTCTGCAGAAGTAGTAAGTCTACAGGCAAAAAACAAATAAGTAAAGTGTTTTAGAGACAACTCATAAAGAAATCAAATTCTCAGTTTTTATCAAGAAACAAAGGAGTTGTGAATGAAAGCAGAATATGGTTGGAATCTGCAGTCTAAGTCAGAGACCTCACCCCTCAGATCTTGAAGGGGTTGGCTGCAGGTTATTTTCCCATGATGATGGAGGCACTGGGAGTGGATTAGGTGATCCTTGCACTTCATCTGTAGCACTACCCGAGTAAAGAACATAGAAATCGAATTTTCCCGTTAATTCTCCAAGAGCACCAACTTGCGGATCTCCTGCCTCAAAGGGTTTGCTGAGTTACAAATTCCTTTTTACTCCTTCTCTTGGGCTTAGCTGATCTTGATGCCGCAGGCTTGTCTGCTGCAGAGAAAGGGCAATCAGTTTCAGCTTCAACCTTTTCTGGCAAAGAGTGAGACTCTACAAAAGCTGTTGCTGCATATGTGGTAGGCTGAATATACACCATTTTTAGGAAGTGCTCAGTTTTCTCTTCAGGCTCTTCTGACACAGAGTAAGAATCTGCAGAATTCGATGCTACAAAAGTGGTGAGCTGAATAGGTAATACTTTGAGCTTCCCTTCCTCAAGTTTTGAAATTTTATCTTCATTCTGGAGCACATGTGTTTCAAGAACATTGAAGCGTTTCACTCCACCTTGTTCAAACTGGTTTTGAGTAATCCTCACTTTAATCAACTTTAGCACACTGACGTTCACATTAGCAACATATTTGATTGCTTCACGATTTCCCTGTTTGGTCAATTAATATAATAAGATGCCACATGCTTAAAGAAAAACTATGTATGCATATTGTAACGGGTAATAAGTAATGAGAAACAGATTAGCGTATTTTACTAATATTAGATAAAAAATGATTAGACAAAGAATGAACGTACAGTTGTAAGAGTCTGCATCAGCTGAACAGCAGCACAGCCTAGAATGTCATCCGCTACATCTCCACATGCATAAGCATTCATTTTGCCCGTGCCATCAGACAGCTGAACCTCGACAATGCACCTATTTGTTTCTCGCATCAGTCTCTTCAGTCGAATCCAATGTTAAACACACATACACAGACACACACACACAGAGACATATATATAGGCATCAATACCTTGGAATATGGATAACATTTCGAAGAGAACAATAGCGGCAGGTGAAACTACCATCTAGATTCGAACCAATGCTTTTTGTGCATTTAGGACAACACAAAAAATAAAAACGCTGATTGTAATCTACCAAGGCAATTGTCACTTTGGTCCAAAAAGTGCTTTACATGAATAAGAAATGACCAGTTACTGAATAGATAGTGTTTAATTTTATAGGACAAAACACAGGATCTAAATATTGTATTACATTACTGGGCATCAAAGCAGTAGCTTGAAGGGTCTTAGTTTCCATGGCACTGATAGACACGTCAATTTCTCTACTTCAGAAATGCACACCGGAGCCGAAAACTTTGTTTGTCCTCTCTTATTTGCACTGTACCTTGGATACCACATGAAGAGTCAAATCCATAAAGATCAAACGAATAATAAAAATGATTGAAGTACCTTATTTATTGAATACAAAGTAATACCATTGTTTAAGTTCAAATGCTCTTGGTATCAGAGGTATAATCGTTTAAAAAGTACAGCTCTTTGTAACTAAGGACATCCCCATAAAAATTAAAAGAAATGTTGATGAGAATATTAAGTTTAGTAATCAGTATCAAATGAGTTTCATAAAGTGTCAAATACAATGCATTAAATCAACCATGGCATTATTTTCTTTCACCGAATATATGAAAAGCTAATATGTACAGCGCTACCATTATAGTTAACTCCACAACCATGAAGTCAAGAGGAACAGCAGCCAATTTTCATTCAAAGTTTCTCTATAAGATAATATTTCTATCACACATAAAATAATTCTAACCAAGGATCTCTAAATGGGATGGTTATTACCAACCTCAGGTAAGTTTTTAGCATGGATAACACGAAGAGCATTCATCACGGAATAAATACGTTGTATCAGTCTCACTTACACAGAATAAAGAACACAACAAATGCAAGAAGTCAGTCCTAAAACAAAACAGTGATAATAGTAAGAGGTAAAAACTGTACTAACCAAGGATCTCTAAATGGGATGGTTATTACCAACCCCAGGTAAGTTTCTAGTATAGATAACACAAACAGCATTCACCATGTAAGAAGTATGTTGCATCAGCTTCACTTACACAGAACAAAGAACACAATAACGGCAAGAAGTCAGTTATAAAACAAAACAGTGATAATAGTTAGAGGTAAAAACTGTACCATGATAATAACCACACTGGAATGAGGAAGATGCAGAACCGAATCAGTCCTTTTTGATGCCTTTTCTGTATGTATATTATGGGAAACTGAGAAATACTAAGTCCCCTTAGAGCAACCTGAATGGGCAAGTTCCAAAATTTCTTGATATACAATGTTGGAAGTGCAATCAGAATTTTTAGCACCTTTGAAAGGCGGTCTAATTAGCACCTTGACATTAGATGCCTTCGTTGCTCTAGACAAAGCAACATATAATTGACCGTGAGAAAAAACAGGCTGGGGAAAAAAAAGTCCAACCTTCTCTAGTGTTTGTCCCTGAGCTTTATTGATTGTCATGGCAAAACATAACCTTATTGGGAACTGGGTTCTTTTGAATGGGAAAGGATATTTATCAGCCTTGTTCGGGAAAATTGATATTCTTGGTATGAAAACTCGTTTACCCTTGTGATGACCTATGGCTATTTCAGCATCAATGACATTACGATCAAACCTATGACATATTAACCTAGTTCCATTTGACAAACCATTAGAAGGATCAATGTTTCTAAGCAAAACAATTGGACAATTAATCTTTAGAATTAACTGATATGGTGGATACCCATTTGGAGTTAACTGATTTAGAAAGTCTTGATCAAACATTAACCCTTGTTCAGGAATGCTCTCGTCACGACTAAAATAATTATTCTCCATGCCTGAGAATCTGTTAATTAAAATTTGATTAAGCTCATCCACATATTCATTTTTGGGAGTAAGAATTGCTCTATCAATAACAAAATCAAGTTCATCCGAATGTGAATCTATATCCGGAAAAATAAAATCAATTAAATTATCCATGGCAGTTTCATCATCATGAAACTGTAGCAGAATATTATTAGGAATCCTAATTTCATCGGCAACTACGTTTAATTCAGTTCCATTCCCAACACGAAGCAAAAAATCATCTGCCCTCGCTCTCATATTTTGATGTAACACTAAAACTTGGAAGTGAGGCCAAAGCATTGAATTCACAAGAGAAGCAGATTTAGTTTCCTCAATAGTACCTCGAGAAACAACAGGTAACACTTGGCGGAAATCACCACCAAATACAACCACTTTTCCTCCGAACAAGTCATCACTGTTCATGAGATCTTGCAGCATTCGATCAAAAGCTTCTATGGATTGACGATTAGCCATAGATGCTTCATCCCATACTATTAACTTAGCAGCTTGCAAAAGCTGTGCTAAACCACTCTGTTTGCTTACACTACAAGTTAAACTCTCATCAATTGGTATTTTAAAGCGCGAATGCGCAGTTCTTCCGCCCGGTAAAATGGATGCGGCTACACCTGAAGTGGCAGTTGCAAGTGCAATGCCATGATTAGATCTCACAGCTGCCAAAAGCGCTCGATAAAGAAATGTTTTTCCAGTCCCACCAGGACCATCCACAAAAAAAACACCGGGTTTTTTGCCATCAACACAAGACATGATGGAAGTATAAGCAACTTTTTGCTCAAAATTAAACATGGTTGGAGCAATTAGGTCGTGATCAGAAATCGGTATCATCATTTCTTCAGTTATTTCGCGGGTTGCTAGCTCAGAAGCAGATAATGAAATTGTTTCCTGTATTATATGAAAATCATCTAATTTCCTCCCCATAGATTCGAGAGTAGCATCAATACTACGCAAAACCGATAATCTAACTGAAAGATGAGACTCTTTTTTTGAAGCACACAAAAAGTCCTCAGACATTGGCTCAAGAAATCGATCAAACAATTGCTGTGGATCAGAAGGATCACAAAACACTAAAATAGTAGCAAACAAACGCCTTAAATTTGAAGGCATGTGAAAATGTGAAGCTTCAGATAAACAACTTTCTAGACTATTGCCACAGTCAAGAAGACCACGCAATAGCGCTGATTCCCTAAAGCTTTTTGCAATTTTTTGTCCAACAATAAGCAAGTCATCGAATGACTTGGGACCTTTTACATAATTCAAAAGGAGCCTCAAGTAGAATCTTTCTCCTTCAGCAGGAGTAACAAAAAAAATTATTTTAATATAAAGTGCACTTTCATACTATCAGTTGCAGAATATATTTTGAAAAATCAACTATTAGATAAAATACTTTCTTTACGAATATCATGGTTGCCAAAAATCACTGTGATGCAATGGTCGACTTTTGAAAAATCTATTTGTATTGTGACATTTCAAAGAAAAAAAAACATTATTTTTAATTGAAACTAACTGTTGGATGAGATATCCCTTTTATGAACGTCATGTTTGCCAGAAAAATCATGATCATCCAATCGTCGATTTTTGAAAAATATCGCATTGAAAAAATGTATTTTTCTTCTTCGAAATGTCCCAATTTTTATAGCCAATTTTTTCAAAAACGAACCAATGAATCACAATTATTTTTGGCAGTCATGATATCCATAAAAGAAGTATTTTATTCAACTGTCGGTTTTTTAAAATGGAATAGAAAATGAATTATTTATTTATTTATTTTCTAGGGGCAAAATTCCTTGATCAAAGTTTCAATGCAATTTACCAAAAAAAAAAGTTTCGATGCAGTTTAAAGCTCCAACTTGCTGCTTCTTAGCTTGAGGATAGTTGGTTGGGTGAGACGGCAGTATGAGAATGCTAGCGAAGGAGAGGACTTGACAAGGAGTCAAGGATGATCTTCACGTAGGGTAATTTGGATTTAGGAGGGAAGTGGGGAACAGGGGAAGTGTTTATGGTTTTTGATTGACTTGTGTTGGAAGAAGAAATGCAGGTGGTATCGGGCGTGGACGAATTTCATACTGGTATGGGCAGTGTACTCGTCTTTCTTCACGCCCATGGAGTTTGGATTCTTCAGGGGATTGCCCAAGAACCTCCTCTTCCTAGACATTGCTGGCCAGGTAGCTTTCTTCCTCGACATTCTCATGCACTTTTTCCTTGCCTACAGAGACACTCAAACCTACCGAATGGTATATAAGCGCACCCCTATTGCTCTCAGGTCACTTCTCTCTCTCTCTCTCTCTTCCCCGATCCCTTTTCTTTTCCTTCACATCTTATGGTTTTATTAGATTTTGCTATAATTTACCCTTTCTTTATTGCAGGTACTTGAAATCTAGTTTTATCATTGATTTTCTTGGTTGTATGCCTTGGGATATTATTTACAAGGTATTATTCTTTCTTTCCCATGAATATACTGTTTCCTTGATCAAACTTTTTTGAAGTTGGATTGCCCATTATTTCTTCTTCTTTTTTAAATAATTAACTTTTCATTTTGAACTATATTATGTTTATTATTAACTTCAGGCTAGAAAACAACTTTAAGAACATTACAATGCTCCATGACAATTGTGCACTGCCTCAGTGCTTCTTGTTCTTTATTAAATAGTTCAAGTTCCTACTTTTGGATTACATTCCTTTTTTTCTTTCAAGAAATTACCTTTCCCCCTTCCCTTATATATATGGGAGTTGGAATGAGGGAGAAGCCAAAAAGTATCTTTTAAAACCTTAATTTTTTTTATTAAAAGTAGATATGGTCACTGGGACTTTGAACTTTCTATGAAACTTAATAAGTCCATTGTGTTTTACCATGATTTTTTTTTATTTAAAAAATTGCATTTAAATGAGCAAATATGCTTTCCTAGCAGTAGACCAAAAAATATAAGAAAAAAGGGAAATGCTTTTTTAACCCTCCATTGGATTTAAAAAAATCTCATTTCTGTTTTATGTTGGTGACTATATTGATGTCTCCACATTTTTTGCAAGTAACATTTTTGTGCCTGCAAATGCTATGCAAAATCACAATGGATAAAAATTCCTCATCTGTTTATGACCCTCAAACTGGAATAGATACGAGTTACAAGCATTGTATTGGCTAAATGCAGTTTGTTTCTCACTTAAAGGCTTTTGAAACATACATCAAATCAATGCACATATATATTACTTATATATGCATTTATTTGCTTAGACTTTTTAGCTAATGCTTTTACCATTATATATTTTTCTTACCCGTTGAACATGCTTCTTAATATATTCTTAGAGCCATACCAAGATTTCATTTAAATGGAGACCAAAATTTGTTTTAAACAGGTTTGTGGAAGAAAAGAAGAAGTGAGGTACCTTTTATGGATTAGATTGAGTCGAGTGCGAAAAGTTAGTGATTTTTTCCAGAAGATGGAGAAGGATATACGAATCAATTACCTGTTTACGAGGATTGTAAAACTTATTGCTGTTGAACTTTATTGCACACACACAGCAGCTTGCATCTTTTACTTTTTGGCCACCACTCTACCCCCTGAAGAAGAGGGGTACACATGGATAGGAAGCTTAAAGATGGGTGACTGTAGTTATTCACATTTCAGAGACATTGATATCTGGAAGCGGTACACAACATCTCTATATTTTGCCATTGTCACCATGGCCACTGTTGGTAAGTTAGTTTCTTTAACTAATATATTACTGAATACTAGATAAATCACTATGTTTTTTTTTTTTTGTGATTATGATTCTTTTTGGTCATTTCATGAGGGTGCATGATTCAATTTTAGAAGACTGCTAAAATGGTTATGATGCTCTGAGATTGCATGTACAACCTCAAAAAGAAATCGAAGGAAACTTTGCAAATCTTTAAAAGGAAAATATAATTAAATCATTACGAGGAAAATAGATTAAGTTTTTCGCATTTTAATTTTTTTATTTATGTGTCTTAAGTTTGTTGATTGTCCACCAAAGGCTGAACATTATTTGGAAGCTGTTCCTGTGAACGTAGTTAAAAGTTTAATTGCGCCGCAACGCCATTGATTCCATGTCACTATCCTTTCCTTTTCTCTTGAAAACATTTGGTATTTTTTTTAGCTTAAATTAGTGAAAAACCATAGGAATGAAGAACTTTGTTGTCATAGTTGAAGGCTAGAATGTTTATTGATTGAGATAGTGACTAGAGAGAAAAAAACCTGCATTCAAATCTATTGGAAGAATGGTTTGGTAGCCACATCCAATTGGCATACGGTTATATATATATATATATAGACACACACACACACACACACTATGATAATGATGTTGAGTAGCTGCTCATTGTTCAAGTTTAATGGAACCCAAATTAAGGCAGTGTAGTATCTCTATATAGCTTTGTACAAAATTGGAGATTGTTAGGATTTATATGTTATTAGTATAGTTTTATCTAGGGGTATTTTTGTCCATTTATCTTTCTTTTTATCTTTAATTCAAGTAAGAGTTTAGTGGGGATTAGGGGTTAATTTGAACCCTAATACCATCACATGGTATCAGAGCCTTTAGAGAAAACCAGCACCTTTGGTAATGGTAGCGTAACGTAAATTAATTAATGTTTATGCTATTACAAATAATCTAATATCTATGCATTAAAATAAATAAAGCATTCATCCACACATTTATCGTGAAAAATATACACGAACTAAAAGCATTATGAACTCAACTCAACTCTACTTACAAATGGGAATCGACTCTGCAAGCCCTTGAAGCAGATGTCCTATTGTCTTGCACTTCCATACTACTCTCCAGTCTCCACGAATGAGTTCACAGTCTCCCATGAACCATAAACGAACTAAGCAGCGCTCTCGTCGATTACCCCTTGAGGTATCTCTCGTCAGTCTCAACGATCAACAATAGGGTACACTATGACTCTATCAGATGTGATAGCCAAAGTTAAGTAGAGTTTGATAGTCTAAGATGTAGAAAAACTGAATCTTATTGACAATAGCTTTAATTACAACCAACCCATTAGAGGGTTTACATAGAGAACAATAGTAAACAACAATATGGAAATACATAACAAAGGAAACACATAAATAAGGAAATAAGAATAAATCAGATTCTTTAATATTTCCCCATCCATGATATTCTCTCATTCTCCTTCTTTGATATGCTCTCATCATTGACTTCCATCGATTCTTTTCCATGTCCTCTTGATCCCTTTCTTAATTGCCTTATTGGAGCTATCAAAAAGTGACTTGCTCTTTCTTTCTCTGAATGCATGAGTTGTGAAGCCAACACTAGTAAGGTATTTATAGGCAAAGCATGACCCAAAAGAAGGAACCTTGAAAAAGGAAATTCCAAAAGATAAAATTTAACAATCACTTTTGGGAAATAACTCAAGTCGGTTGCTAACTTAAATAAGAATTTAGAAACTCAAAAACCAGTGCAATCGGAGTTAGGAAATTCCAACCAATCGATCAAGGAAAAGTAGATGTGAGCGATTAGGGAAAGTGGTAGTTTTATATATGGAATTTTCCAAAAACACTCACAAAGTGGTTGATGAATCAATAAAGGATTGTTTTTCTTTATGTGAAAATATTAATAGGTTTTCTTTATGGGAGGATTTTAATAGCTTGTTTTTCTTTTGCCATCTCTAAGGAGTTCTTTCATATTCCTCTCCACCTTGTTTTGGGGAATTGGAAGGCAGTTTGTTTATCTCACCTTTCAAAGAGAAAAAAGTTTTGCTCTTGGATTCCTCCACCCCCTGTTAAAATCAACTTAAGTTTTGATGGTTGCTCATTAGGAAGCCCACGTACTTTTAGTGTTGTGGGTATTTTTTGAGATCATGGTGGCAATACTATATATTCCATTTCCATTCTTACGGAAAAGGTTTCTCCGTTAATACTGATATTCATGCTCTTTTGATTTGTTTAAGGTTGGCATGGAAACTTGAGTTTTGTGACTTAGTAGTAAAGGGTAATTCTTATTCGATTATTTCTAGGATGGAATAAAGGGTTGAGGGAAGTTGGAGGTATTAATATGCCACTAGGGAGGTTTTTGATATTATACTACCTTTTGGGTTTCCTATTCTTGGATTCATAGATTGGCACCTCCTAGCGAAAAGTAAGACAACCACTTAGGAGATCTTCATGGATCATTTTTATCCTTGAGATTTGTGTTGGTGTTAGTGCGCAGCGTTATACATTATTTATTCTTGCTGATACCTTTTTAGTTACTTTTTGGCTTATTCTGGACTTCTCATTCTTACCTCTTGTAGTTTTTTCTCATGCTTTATAATATATTTGTTTCTCATCAGTTAAAGCCCTTTGAAGTACATAGTTGGCCTCCTCTCTAACAGCCCGAGCTTTTCGATGTGTTCATAATTTAACACGGTATTAGAGTATGGAGGCCTTGTGTTTGAATACTTGGGTTGCAACTTGAATCGGATCGGATTGGAGGTAAATGAGGACCAATCCGAGGTAATTTGGATTAGGACTTCCAGGACCAGGACCAATCTGAATTGACTGCAGTTGCTAAAAAAAATAAAAAATTTAATTTTTTTTTTTTAAATCCCTAATATTCATTCCATCATATCAACAAAAGAACTTGATTTTTCCCTATTATAACAAGTAACAATGTAAAATTCATATTTCCACATAATCAAACAATTGAACAAAATAACAATTAAGTATTCACTATCATCTAAAGTAACACTAAATAAAATAAAGCAATGTTTAGTCCAATAATCCAAAATAAACAACCTACTTGCTTAATTACTTAATCCAAGCCAATCCCAAAAAATACATACATGCCAATCCGAAAGAGAAAATTATAAAAGGCTCCCTTATGTCCGTTAAGATATAGAGGGGAAATAAAATTGGTTTGCGTTTTAAACTAGATTAAGAAAATAAAAAAATATAATTTTTTTAGGATTAATGTATCTTTAAATTTATAATGTTACAAAAATTCAAAAAGAGTATTGCTTACAATAGACAATAATAATAGTAAAGTATAATTTAATATGATTGGATTGGCGGATAGGATTAACGGATCGAATTGGATTCAAATTGGCCAAATCTGAGGACAGGTCCGAATTGAATTCGGATTGAAGAAATGGAACCAGGACCAATCTGAATTCAATTTGGACTTGTTCTAATCCAATCCGAATTGCATGGATCGGATCGGATCTCAGATTGACCCGTTCTGAGTTGCACCCCTAGTTTTTATCTTGGTGATCTTTATATTTTCCCATGGAAGTCTGTTCCCATGCAAGAGACTTTGAGAGGGGGCGGGGTAAGGAAGGATTTTAAAGCCGTTTGATGTGCATAGTTTCCTTCCTTTCTAATAGATCATCTGTTCCTGTAGAAATATTTGGGATTAATGGTTGATTGCAGATCTCTAGGAGATTTCCAGCAAACAAATCTGCTGGTTGATTGCAGATTTCTAGGAGATTTCCAGCAAACAAATCAACTGATCAACTGATTTGTTTGCTGATTAGTTTCCATAATTTAAGGGATTTGGGTAGCTTGTTACCCAATCTCCTAGATAGGTATTTTTCCTAGTTGGGTAGTTGCTATGTTTAGGGAGATTTGATTTATATTAGGTAGGTTGATTATTCCCTAATTAATATATGAATTTCTCATCTATATAAGGGGCTGTATACTATGTTTTTCAGTAATGGAATAAAACTTATTCTCTCCCTCTCAATTTCCACATGGAATCAGAGCCACTCTCTCAATCCTAAATAAAATTTTTCTCATATGACCAAATACGGGATGGCCACAGAGAGGCATAGTCTCTCCTCCTCAACCTCCGACGTCACCTCCAATCAAGAAGCCATTGTTTCCGGCAACAGTGGAGGTTCGGATGGCGGCCATATTCCCATTACAGGACACAAACTTAACGGGAACAATTATCTCCAGTGGTCCCAATCTGTGATGATGTTCATATGTGGCAAAGGAAAAGACGACTACCTGTCCGGAAGAGCAGCCCAACCAGAAGCAAATGACCCGAAGTTCAAAAGCTGGAAGTTTGAAAACAGCATGGTCATGTCATGGCTGATTATTTCCTTGACTAACGACATAGGAGAAAACTCTCTCCTCTATGGAACGGCGAAGGAAATTTGGGAGGCTGTGAAGGAAACATTTTCCAATAAGGAGAGAATTGTTCGAGATGGAGAGCTTTTTCATGACTTGCGTCAAGGAGATTTGACGGTAACTTAATATTTCAACACACTCACTCGCTATTGGCAGCAATTAGACATGTGCGAGGAATATTCATGGAGCTGTCCTGAAGATGGAATCAAATACAAGCAGATTGTCGAGAGAAAAAAGGTATATAAGTTTCTAATCGGGCTCAACAAAAATCTTGATGAGGTCCGAGGGAGAATTCAAGGGACAATACAGCAGCCCAACCTTTGAGAAGCGTTTTCTGAAGTCCGAAGAGAAGAAAGTAGAAAAAAGGTGATGATGGGAACACAAACTGCCACTCCAAATATGGAAAATACTGCTCTAGCTGTCCGTGGGACTCACTACCACAGTAATGACAATAGGCAAAGGAAGGAACGACCATGGTGTGAGCATTGCCGAAAGCTTGGTCATGTTAAAGATACCAGCTGGAAGATTCACGGAAAACCAACAGATTGGAAGCCCACACGCCCTGCGTATAATAGAGAAGGCTGAGGCAACCTTGCATCTATAGAAGAAAACCCTACATCATCCGAGCCCAATCCATTCAACAAGGAGCAACTGGAGATACTCCAAAAATTGATCAGCCAATCACAACCAGCTACTTCCACCACTGTTATTGGAACCGGATCCTTAGCTCACAAAGGTATCTTTTTCAACGCTTTTAATGTTAAAAAGGAAGAGTTAAGTTCATGGATTGTGGATTCAGGAGCATCAGATCATATGACTGGAGATACGAAAATCCTTACAACTTTCAGCCCATGTCATAAGAACCTAACGGTCAGAATAGCAGATGGTTCACTCTCAAAGGTGGCTGGTACAAGTTCTATTAAGATTTCAAATGACCTAACACTCAACTCTGTTCTTTTAGTCCCACAACTAGACTGTAATCTATTGTCAATTAGTAAACTCACTCGGGGATCTCAATTGTGTTACTAAAATTTTCCCAAATTCTTGTGAATTTCAGGTCTTGGATTCGGGGAAGATGATTGACAGTGCTAAAATGTGCTCGAGGCTCTACCTTCTTGAGGTGAATGATTCTCCTAAAAAGAAAGATCACAATGCCGATTGTTTAGTGTCTATGAGTCAAAATCCTTTTTCTGTTTTTCAATCCAATAAAGATAGTGCAATTATATTATGGCACTATAGGTTAGGACATCCAAACTTCATGTATCTCAAGAAACTGTTTCCATCATTATTCATTAATAAAAGTCCGAATGATTTCAGTGTGAAATTTGCCAGTTTTCAAAGCATGTTCGAAATTCTTACCCTAACCAACTTTACAGAGAGTCCCAACCTTTTTCAATGATTCATAGTGATGTGTGGGGACCATCTAGGGTCAAGAATATTAGTGGAACTCGCTGGTTTATAATGTTCATAGATGATCACACTAGGTTTACATGGGTATTCCTAATGAAAGAAAAATTAGAGGCAAGTTAGATTTTCAAAAATTTTAACACCATGATTCAAACCTAATTTCAAGCCAAAATACAAATTTCGAAAACTGATAATGCAAATGAATATTTTAAATTCATTCTTGATGATTGTCTATTAAGCCAGGGTATTGTTCATCTAAGTTCTTGTGTTGATACACCCCAACAAAATGGAGTTGCTGAAAGAAAGAACAGACATCTCTTAGATGTGGCCCGATCCCTCATGTTCTCTACACATGTACCGAAACATTTTTGCAGTGAGGCTGTCCTCATTGCAGCCTATCTCATAAATAGAATGCCCTTTCGAGTCCTAAAGTTTCAAACTCCATGCCAAACATTGCTCAAGTCATATCCTAACACTCATCTCATATCTACCATTCCCTTCAAAGTATTCGGATGCTCTACATTTGTTTATATCCTAGTCAACACCGGGGTAAGCTTGATCCTAGAGCCATTAAGTGTATTTTTCTTGGGTACTCTCCTCATCAGAAAGGGTACATATGCTATTCTCCAGCCACAAAGAGATACTATCACTCCATGGATGTCACATTCTTTGAACACCAACCATTCTACCCCAAATCTGATATTCTGGGGGAGAGCAGTTCCACACAGGAATACTAGCTTTGGGATGTTGGCGACACTGAAATCAGTACCTTAGAGTCATCTCACATCTCTTCAAATCCTCTTAACACTCAAATAGAGTCGTGTTCCTACTCCTACTCCACACCTTGAATCTAATACCCAAGCCAAATTGTTAGATTCCCCAAGTCCTCCTTCTCCAGACACTACTTAACCGATAAACAACAATGATCTTCTCACCTATTCTAGGAGAAAAATGAACTAAGGGGAGATAGAGCAACAAACATCTCTTGAGCAAATCCAAGAATCGGATCCAAGTTCAAGATAAAAGGAAGATCCACAAGGTAACTCTAATCTCGAGTCTTCCTATAATGAGTTAACTAATGATGATAGTGATCAACCTATTGCTGTGAGGAAAGGTGTTAGATTGTGCATAAAACACCCAATCTATACCTTTGTGTCATATCAGGGACTATCAACCAATTTCAGGGCTTTTGTTGCCAACCTGGACAACACACAGATTCCTAACAACATACAAAAAGCTCTTCGAGTGCTTGAATGGAAAGCGGCTATTTGGGAAGAAATCCGTGCACTAGAGAAAAATGAAACATGGAAGATCATAGAATTACCACCTGGAAAGCGCCTAGTAGCTGCAAATGGATCTTTACAGTAAAATACAAAGAAGACGAAAGTGTTGATAGATTCAAAGCTCGTCTTGTTGCAAAAGGATTCACACAGTCCTATGGAATTGACTATGAAGAGACCTTTGCCCCTGTAGCCAAACTAAACACAGTTTGAGTTCTCTTATCTCTGGCTGCCAACTTAGACTGGCCACTCCATCAACTAGATGTCAAAAATGCCTTCCTCAATTGAGACCTAGCGGAAGAGGTGTACATGGATATTCCTCTTGGATTTGAAACACAAGCTACAACCAACAAGGTTTGCAAGCTGAGACGCTCTCTATATGGACTCAAACAATCCCCAAGAGCTTGGTTCGACAGATTTACAAAGGTAGTAAGAAGGTACGGTTATTCTCAGTGCCAGGCAGATCACACTCTCTTTGTTAAATACTCACCTGAAGGTAGAATTTCTATCCTTATAGTGTATGTGGACGACATCATTCTAACAGGAGATGATGAGAAGGAGATGAACAGCCTTAAAAGCCTTGTTGCCAAATAATTTGAAATCAAAGACTTGGGAAGCCTCAAATACTTCCTAGGTATGGAAGTAGCTCGTTCAAGAAAGGGTATTTTAGTCTCTTAAAGGAAATATGTCCTCGACCTTTTGAAAGAAACAGGAACCTTTTGAAAGAAACAGGAATGCTTGGGTGCAAGTTAGTTGATACACCTATGGACTCAACAACTAAAATAGGAACCAAAGAAGATAGTGCACCGGTTGATAAAGGTAGATATCAGAGACTTGTGGGAAAACTAATACATCTATCTCACATTAGACCTGATATTGGTTTTCCTGTTAGTATGGTGAGCAGGGTTTAAAATATTGTATTGTATCGGCCGAGTCGTATCGGATTTCAATAGTCCCTGTACGCGATACACCCCTATACGGTATGTGCACAGGTATTCCATAGTATCGGCCTCGATACGATACGTATCGGTGAGTATCGGCCCTTTACGCCTTTTCGATACACCACGCGATTTGACCCAAAACAAATTTCTCAAAGCTTCCTGCCAATTCCAGCCTTCCAGGACAAAATAATCTGCCTTTTTTCAAAAAAAAAAAAAAAAACACTAAAGTATACCCTTTTTGGTTTGTTTGGAGAAGATTTGTAGAAGAAATCATAAGAGAAGAAGAGAAAAGGCAGAAAACTTGTGTTGTTGTCGCCATCGCCGCCAGAAGATCCTCGCCGGTGAGACTCTCGCCAAGCAGATCCAGCCACGCGAAGCTTCCAGCCTTCGCCGTCGCCGTCGCCACTTCAGATCTGAGTAGGTTAGCTTTCTCGCCGAGAAGGCAGTTGCAGTCGCAGTCGCAGCCGCAGCGAGTCGCAGCCTCTCACTTCATTCTCTTTTTTAACTTTTTAATGTGTACAGTCTATTGGATCGGTTTTTAATATAACTTGTAAGTCTGTATACTTTAAAAAATATCTTATATTTTCATTAAAAGATATCAAGTGCACCAATATCAAGTCCACCTTTTGTTGACCGATCCATATTTTGGCAAAAATCTTATCCTACAAATATCTTATACTTTATTTTTAATATATTTTTATTTTTAATAAAATTTTATTTAGTTTTAAAAATATTCATTAATTTTATATAACTTTGTATAAATAATAACTTATTATATAAATAATTAAAGGGTCACGTTCTCCTTATACCCTATTTTGACACATATGTTTACACCTCGTTTTTAAAACACTACCTATGATTGATAAATATTTTGTCTAACGGACTGTTGGATTCAATACATTTCTTATGCATATCATGTATACCAAAAATCATAGTGATCCAATGGTTAGATTTTAATAAATGTCAATATAAAAAACTGTTACGTTTTTAATTAATAAAAAAAATAATAGAACTTGAAATAAATACACTAGAACTCTTTGAAAACATTAATATATAGTACTGAGAGGTTAATATATGCGTATCACTGCATTTGGGGGTTGGTGTGAAAAAAAAAAAAAAAAAATTCAAGGCCACGGCGCCTGTTTCCTGTTACGTATCACCTGATACACCCGATAACCGTTACACCTTTACCGTTACTCGTTACCCGATATTTAAAACCATGATGGTGAGTCAATTCATGAACAATCCAAATGAGGAACACATAGAGGCAGTCTATAGAATCCTGAGATACTTGAAGCTAACACCAGGAAAAGGTTTATATTTCATCAGTAAGAGATCGAAGATCAACTTTTGGCTACTGTACGTACGTATGGGGAAATTTAGTCACATGGCGAAGTAAAAAACAGTCAGTTGTGTCAAGAAGTAGTGCAGAAGCTGAATTCAGAGCAATGACTCACAGTATCTGCGAAGGAATGTGGCTGAGAAGACTTCTAAGAGAGTTAAGAATCTCGGTAGAAGAACTTATGAAAATGTTCTATGACGATGAGTCTGCCATCAGCATTGCAAAGAATCCGGTGTAGTGCATCATGACTGGAAGAAACACGTGGAGATTGATCGTCACTTCATAAAGGAGAAAATAGAAGAAGAGATAATCAAATTATTATACCTGCCAACATGTCTTTAGACAG
>JAESVK010061159.1:0-16645 GCA_017140935.1 Hamamelis virginiana
GGGGGGGAGTAAAGCAACATATTTTCAGGAGAAATTTGTGTAAGATGGTCTTAAATCTTGATTTTCAAAGAAGTGTCAATAGCTATAGTTATTAGCCAAACATCAACAGTTTACCGTATATGTGTGATTCATGGTGAATTCAAACTCACAATGTTTGTAGTGCACATGCACTACACCAAATGAAGTAAACAAAAAGGCAATAAGGAGCAACAAATGATATTCCAGACAGACAAAAGTAATGATGTAATAATTAATGAGCAATCAAAGAATAAAAAAGTAGAAAAAGAGGCAAAAAACTTACGGAATCCTCTGGATGAAGAGCAAGTTCACTAATGGAGTTATTGTTGCTCGACAGCACTGTTGCCCCAACAATCTCTTGCTTCTTCTCATTGTCAATTGGTCTGGATGTATTAGCCTGGCGAAATCGAAACTTGGGAAGAATCCTAATATCATCTTCAGATGCACCTTCTCTAATTGTCATAGCATATGCAATTGCTACAATTGGAATGCAACAGAAAAGAGCAAAGAAAATGATGCATGCCATCCCAATGCAAAAGATCATGAAGAACACGTCAAAGGCTAGGAAAATTACTGCTAACCTGCATTTTGTTTGAAGGGGTTAATCACTGAGGACTCTATATGTTTGTCAATCATGCAACATAAAAAAATAATAAAAACATCACAACATATATAGTACTGTCAATGACTTTTTGGGTCCAGTGATGATTTAGACTGTGGCTTTTAATGTTGAGTAAATTGTAAACGCATTAACGTGGTAAAAAACAGAATGAAACCTCTGAATTTTAAGCACAGTGTTGCTCATGGTAAAGAAAAAACAAACAAGAGATTGACCAAAATGCAAAACTTTAGGGATTGAACAAAAAGAAAATATGGGAAACGTACATGGGAACAAGCAACAATAATATACTTATCCAAATGATGATTCTTCCTATCGGGTGCCTCAGGCTTCTTTCCTTTTTTATTCCCTTTATGTTTTTTTTTCCTTTTCTTTTCTTTTATTTCTTTTTTTATTTGTGTGAGGAAGAGGGGGAGGGTAGGGTTGGAGAAAGGGAAGGGAATGCTCATTCTCCAGATTTCTTTATTTAACATTGAAGATGGAAATATTATAAACATGATATGTAAAGAGAATACACAGTTACTAGCCAAGTTCACATGAAGACCCTTAATTTTTATGACCGAGAAATAAAACAATAGTTTTATCACAAGAGCTTTTGTAGACGGGCGCGCGAGTGTGATAAAAAGTCCCTGGAAACCAAAAAATGCAACAGTTAAAAAGAAAAAAGTTCCAAATTTATAGCATGATCTGGCAAAGGTTTCTCGGCATAGTTTTTTGCTTCTTTGTCTTTAATTATATGCATGCTAGAAAAGTCCCAAGTCAATTTTTTAGCACAATTTCATTTTTAAGTTTTCTTTTGCAGAGAAATTTTAAGGCGTTGGTTCTTACCAGTAAAGACGAGGAGAATCTTGCAGAAGAGCTTGGCCACCGACAACAATCCAACAAAACCCAAGCACCCACCAGAATGATGAAATTACCATATTCACCGACTCCAATCTTTTCACAATTCTGAAAACACAAAAGTTTAGGTTAGATGAAACAATTTTTCATTTCTTCATACAGAAGTATAACTTCCCAATTTCATCCTTCTATACTTAAATTATATCTCCCTTTTCATATTTAGATAATTTTGAGAGTGGGTCGGCATAGTATCTTAATTTTTGATGATGCGCTAATCAAATACTACAGTCCAATAATTGGAATTCCTGTATTTATCACAAGTCAGCAGCTAACCCAATGAGAAGTGATTGCTTATTCCTAAGAATAAGCTCCTTAAAGTACCTTTTCTATAGTGGTGCAAGACTGCTAGTACTTTGTCAAATATATGCTCAAAAACCCAACAACTTCAATTACACTCTTAAACTTGAATAAGAACATAAAAATGTCAGAACCCATATTACTGATGTATCACAATATTGATGATGGATGTATCACAATATTGATGATGATCATGAAGGTAACAAAGAGAGAATAATATGAACTCAGAAAGTGAAGCTAAAATTCATCATACCTACTAAAGAAAATTTACAAGCAAACAGAACAAAACCCTAAAATGTTTTTATAAAGTTCTACAGATATTAACAGAACCAGTAGAAGGAAATTTTATTGAAGCTACCTGCTGCGACTCCGAGATGAAGAAACCCCAGCCCCACCACCATTACAGTCCCGATTCCTCCTCTGATACTCAAGATACACAAAACCCACATGTAAAAAGCACTGTAAAGCGTACCCACAAATCCAAACCCTCAAAGGGGTGGAGGGTCTCTCTCGGAACGTCGACAGCAGCACGACCACTGACACCACAACGAACGCCAGGTTCCATATCACGTCAAGAACCACAAAGGGCTTCGAGTAGCCGCAGTCGCCACCGCTCGGCTGATCGTCATCATAGCCGTCCGATGGGGGCTCGGAGGAGCCGCAGAAGAGGATGGGGCGGTCGCCTGTGAGGAAGCGGGTGGTGTAGCGAGTTAGGGGTAGAGTGAGGGTAATGGGCCTGGAGTTGGGTATAGTGGTGAGGTGGTGGAGGCGAGAAGCACCACCACCACCACTGCGGAGTAGTTGTTGTTCCTCCATTTGGGTATTTGGTGAGAGAGAGAGAGAGAGAGAGAGAGAGAGAAAGGTAGTGTGTGTATGTTTTGGAGAGAGAAGAGAGAGAGGGGATGGAGTTAGGTTTATGGGCTGGAAGTAGAGAGAGAAAGGGTTTGGGTCAGTTGGGTGAGAACTGGTGAAGGAATTGGTTGGGGGAAGGAGAGAGTAGTAGTGGCACTAAGTGGGGAAGATGCATTACGTGGCCTTGGAGCAGGATTCCAGTGCAGCCGGCTGTATCAGCTCCCAATTTCAACTTTTGTGGGGTTGACGACTTGACGTGGAGCTCAGAGTTAGCGATGAAAAATGGCATTTGGATTTGCTGTTGATGACTTTTTGATCAACACGATTATTGATTATTGATTACTTGGATTAATGACTCAGATGCTTTCATAGAATGGTTTGTGAGGATCAAAGGTCCTCATTTGTTGTCTTGACTTGAGCACCAAAAGACATGCAAATCCTTATCTAAAATTCAACTCACTTAAAATTTTATTCTAAAGAGACTTTGATTTGAAAACAATTCTTTTAAAATATAACTTTGATTTTAAAAATGATTCTTATCCAAAAAAAGGTATTTGATTTTGAAAATAACTCTTTCTCAGAGAGTTTTATTTTTGTGAAAACACATAAAAACATAATTTTATTTGAATGAAAATACTCGAAAACATAATTTTATTTTGAAAATAATTTCACTGGAAAATAAGTCTCTCAATACTAAAATTCTAATTAAGTTAAAGGATCTTACATGATTGCAATTCTTACAATAAAACAGTCTTACGGATGTAAAAAACCTCTTCTAACCTAGGGTTTTCAAACTACACTTAATTCTAATTGTATCTAGAGTTAATGTGATCCTAAATATATTTCTAAGCTAATATGCAATTCTAGACAACAACATAAATATAAGGAAACATGTTATTAAAAATACGCAAATACATGCAAAAAAAATTCTAAACTCCACCCTAATGATTTTTAAGTGACCTAAAGTGCAATTTCTATGTAAAAATAACCTAAAAATAGATTTAAACATTATTTTTAAGCCATTTTATATTTTGGACAGAATACTAAATGTACTTAAATCCATAATTTAAATATTTTAAACATCCTAAAAAATCTAAAAAAATGCTGACTAGCACAATCCTATATGTTAAAGTGGAAAACTATGCTAAAAACATGCAAAAAAGTGACCCTGAGTGTCTCAAAATATGCAAACTACTATCATGCTATCAATATGCATATATCAAGAACTATAATAAACATTCAATGATGAATAAACACAGAAACCATAAAAATATGTATGATTTTATTCAAAACAAAACCACTCCATATTTTTAGAAAAGCTTGGTTAACGAATCAAAGATTGATTCGGGGCTAGGTTATGACATGGGAAGGTTTCAAGAAATATCTTGTAAGCACTCACTTCACCTAATTAAAGGTTTTTAATTACTCAGGCTATTTAATATCTTATGCACATAACTCTTATTAACTGAAATGAATAATAAAATAAAAATCAAACAAAATCCTAAATACCTAAGACACTCAGTATTCTAGGGCGGACTTGAGCTCTATTAGCGCTTACATATCTTACTAATTTCCTAATAAGCTTCAAAGTCCATGTAGTTCAATCTAACATATGACTCATCCTACTGTAGGGAACTACATTCATGCAAATCCTTATCTAAAGGCTTATCTTTTGATAATTCAAATTCATTTAAAATTCTATTATAAAAAGACTTTGTTTGTAAAACAACTCCTTTAAAAGAATTTTGAGTTTGAAAATAGCTATTTTTTATCCCAAAAAAAAATTTTGATTTTGAAAACAACTCTTTCTCAAAAAGTTTAATCTTGAAAATAACTTTTTTGCACAAAGTTTGATTTTTATGAAAACACTTGAAAAAAAATAGAATTTTATTTTAAAATAAATTCATTCTGAAAAGAAGTATTAGAATTTTAACTAAGACTAGAATTCTAACTAAGCTAAAAGATTTAGCATGATCATAATTTTTACGATAGGAGAGTCCTAAAGAGGCAAGAAACCTCACCTAACTTAAGATTTCTAATGTATTCATGACCTAAATTAACCTAGAGACTTTTTCGAACCTAAACTAAGTTAATAAGTGAACCTAAACATGCTCCTAAGTTAATATGCAATTCTGGACAATAACTTAAACATATGAAAACATACTTAAAATCAATGCAAATGCATGCTAAGAAATACTAGAATTTACCCTAATGATTTCTAAATGACCTAAAGTGCAATTTCTATGTTAAAAACCCTAAAAATCAACTTAAAACATACTTTAAAGTCAATTTAATATTCTAGATAGAATATTAAACTTACTTTAACCATACCATAAATCAATTTAAAATGCCTAGAATAAGTACAAACTATCTACAAACTAACTATGCATGCAATTCAAATGTAAATATCAAAGAAAAGCTTGTAAATCATGCTCTCAAATCAACTAATTTACACATGAGAAGGGACTTTCCTCAGTGAACGTTCCCTCATCCACAATTGTTTATCTCAAACAAACAAGTCATTAAGTTGTGCAGGGGAAGAGACTTATCGTAGCGATTGTTCCCTTGTCCATAATTCATAACTCACACAATCATGCTAAAAAAAACATCTCTAAGCATGTTACTGATATTGCATGTGATTAAAGAGCATTCAAAACAATCATTATTGATATAAATATATGAAAGCAATAATCCTAATTCCTATTCATGCTTCGAAACTTGAAAACCAAATGAAAGTCCTATCATGCTTCTAAAAAATAAAAATAAAAAACAATAATAACTTTTGTCATGCATTAAAAAAAATTAAGAAGAAGAAGAAAGGAAACCTTAGTATGCTACTAAAAGGAATCTAAGAATCTTTTACTTAAATAAAAGAAAGGTAGCAAAAGAGAGATTAGAATACATCAAAAATAAAACCTAGCATGCTTCTAATGAAATAAAGAAATTAAAGAAGAAGAGAACCTACCTCCTAAAGACTTGAAATTGTTGGAGTTCCTCCTTTGCTTATTCTGTTAAAGCTGTCCAAAATTCCCTTGAAGATTGAATGCCTAAAACCCTAAGCTAAGGTCCCTATTTATAAAAAAAAAAAATTGGCTCGAGCATAGACGGTCGATGTAACATCTGACCAAAGGATTCGCAGCGGAAAAAACATACGATAAAACTTTTTAAAGAACATGAATCCATCATCACAATCATCCCTTGATGCGAACACAAGCTATCATGAATAAAGTAAAAACAACTATTTGAACAATTTAAATCACTTACTTATTTGCTTTTTGATTGAAACTTCAAACACGATTCTTAGCTACAAAACGATGAAGCCTCCAAGGTATCCACACGAACACAAAACTCTTCAAGCTTCTTGCAATTGAACAACCCTTGAACCATAGCAAGCTAGAGAGGGAGAGAGAGAGAAAATCACGGCAACGGAGGGAAAGCAAGCTCACGACCCTAGTGGGTTTGGCTTGGATGTTAGCCTCTCTTTTAGTTAGGGTAGGAGTGGACTTGATTCTAGCATGCACTTATCCACTTGTATTTATAGGCAAATACTAGGATTTCTAATTTTGCAACTTGGTCCTCCTTAATTAACTATTAATAAAAGAGACCCCACAAGTTATACAAATTAGAAACTTACCCCTCTCATAAATTAAAGAGCTCTCTTGTGTCCTTTATGTGTGTGACCCTTTAGGTTCACCGCAACCTAGTAGTGGATCGGGACATCTCATGTCTCCAAAAATAGAAATATAAACTTTTTATTTTAAGGTTCAATTGGAATAAATCCAATTTTGCCCTCAATGATAACACTCATCATAAGGCCTTCACTAGTCATGAGTGACATCTAGTAACATATCATGACGTACCCTAGGTGTGAGTGAATATTAAAACTAAATGAACCCTTCATGTTACTTAATCCTTCATCCCCTAATGTCACTATTAAGATAATTGGGTATGGTAATAGTCAAACCCTATCTTAACAACTTGTTATATGTCCCACAAAATATAATCTCAGTAAGATGAACCCGATGAAACTCTTTCACAGTTCACCTATCACTCTGGCCAGAGATTCAATATGAGAATTATTTTTGTGAACAAACTTTAACATTCTCTTGAAAGGAAATCAATGGAATGGATTTGCAGTGGAAGACTTGCAACAAAATTTTTTACAACAGTTGAATCCTTCATTAAAATCCAGCAGGATTTCGATTAAGTATCGGATCATGATTTTACAAACTAAGAATGAATTTAAACAACTTAAATGCATACTTACTTGAACCTTTTTTGTTTTAGGGATTGACAAACCCGAGCTCCAAACGGATGAAGCCTCTAAGGTATCCACACGAGCACAAGACCTTGAGAATCCTTGCAACTATCAACACTTGATGAGAAGCAAGCTTGAGAGAGAGTGGGGATTTCAGCTAGGAGAGAGAGAGAGCGCGCACGCAAGGGGGACGGCCCTAGGGTTTTCTCCTTCTATATTTGTCTCTACAAAGTGATGAGCTAGGTTACATGGCGCTAGCTTGACCTAACACCTCCTTTTATAGAAAAAATTCTTCTTATTTGCTATTTGATCCATCCATTATTAACTATTAATAATAATGATCAAACTAATAATAAATAAGAATATTCTCCTCTCATTAATTCAAAAAACTCTCTTACGCCCTTATTGTGTGCGACCCTTTGGGTTCACTCCAACCTAGTAGTAGTTCGGGACATCTCATGTTCCCTAAAATAGAAACTTTCTATTTTTGGTTCAATTGGAACAATTCCAATTTTGCCCTCAATGATAACACTTACCATTAGACCTACACTAGTCATGAGTGACATCTAGCAACATATCATGACGTACCCTAGGTGTGGGTGCATAGTAGAACTAAATGAACCATTCTTGTTACTTAATCCTTCATCCCCTAATGTCATTGTTAAAATAATAGGTATGGTTATCAGTCAAACCCTATCTTAACAACTTGATATATGTTCCACAAAATATAATCTCAATATGGTAAACCCGATGAAAATCTTTTCACAGTTTACCTATCACTCTAGCTAGAGATTCAAATTGAGAGTTATCTTTGTGAACTAATCCTGACATTCTCTCTTATCAAAGTAAGAGTAATGATTCCTTATTGCACACTCATCTATCTTTATGCATAACTTATTAGAGCCAATGAGTATTGATTACATCTTTATGGTTAAGGCTGTACGAGATACTATCAAACCCTAATAACCTATGCATAAGACAGCTATGGTGTCTGATCAGGTCTAAGGACTACCAATTAAATAGACGTAACATAAGAATATTCCTTTGACATAACCTCCGTAGGAATATTCTTGCAGATCATGTTCAGTGTACATATTCTCTAATATGCACCCACAGATTAACTATAGTGTCACTACACCTATAGGAAATACTACATATCTATGGTACCTCCCACTATTCTTTTCAAATCTTATACACCCTTTAATGAGACTCGGGAATTTCAACATTGATTTCCTTAGTGGGAATTGGGGTCCCATTAAGAATTAGTGATCCTCACATAATAAGTTCTTGGACACTAACCCTTAATGAGTGGATAACTCTTGTCCTAATTCTTCTCTAAGCAAGTTTCAATCTTCCTTAAGCCTCTAAAATGCAGTAACCTCATATAATAGGTTCTTGGTAAGTGCATTTTAGTTAAGTCACACCCATCATTCACACAAATATGTTCAACGTTCTGATGCACACATCATATAATAGGTTCTTGGGATGCATCAGCTTCTCACCTCATGGTATCCTACACACTATAAGATAAGATGAACCCTCGGGATGGATATATTCCCGCATATATATCTGTAGCCAAACACATCCATTACAAGAATCCCCTTACCTTATAATGGTGGGAGGCAAGGATAAGGCCCATGGTCTCATTCTTACAACTTAATTTTGAAATAAAAGTGGTTTTACAAAATGTCTCATTTTACATACATACATCACATGCATCAAATATATATATATATATATATATATCACATACATATAATGTTTAGACCATTTATTATTAGTCCTCAATTATCCTCCCACTGTCCTCCTAGAAGCTATGGTGGAATCATCTTGGACATATAATAAATAAGGTCTAGGTCCAACAAGCATACATCACATATATAAATGGGCCAATGAATGATTATGGACTTTTAAGGTGGGTTCAAACTTTAAGCCAAAAAGATGAACCCTAGGTATATGGTGTGGGTTGGGTGATCGTAATTAAAACACTTATGTAACTATTACATAAAGACTAAAAGGTCTCAAGCTCTTGTAGTCCTCTCCAAGTCCTTATCAAGTCCTTGCTATCCTCTTGTACAATACTCCACTATGTATCTAGAGCCCACCAATCACCTTCTTGAATTGTACATTACAATTTATAAAAGAGAAAGGGATTAAGGAGAAAGAGATTACATAGGGATAGAGAGGGAAAGAAGAATGCAAGCCCCAATTTAAATACATCAACTTAAATTTAAACAACTTTAAATACAACCCTTTAATAAATCATACACATCACATGCGGCCAATCACATCTCATTTAATTGGTCTTAAGTCTATAATCATCCATTCTAATTACATAATCACATTGCATAAAATAATTTACTTAAATTAAAAGGAAATGATGGTAATGGCATATAATTAATTAAAGTTATATTATTATTATTATCTCATAACAATAATAAAGTCATTATTATTATCTCATAACAATAATGAAGTCCTTTTAATCTCATTAAAAAGATCCCATCATATCTCATATGACAATACTAGTTTATTTCCAATTAATTAATCATTAAAAAGATCCCATCATATCTCAGCCACTTAATTAATTAATCAATCATATTAATTAACTTTTAAGTCAACTAGGATTATACTAATTAGTATCCTATAGTAATTAGGTAAGAGAACACCTAATAGGAAACTAATTTAGTAGGGGATTCCTAATCAAATTGGGTTTCCTATTTCCTAACAATTAAGATTAGGGTTTACAAACCTTAATGGTGTCTGTTAGAAGTGTGCCCTAAAACCAATTAGTAGGTTGTATTTAGGGAACTTTATTTCATTTATATTCTTGTATGAAACTTATTCATCTATAAAATGGCTTTTATATTGTTATGTAAACTTGTGTTATTTATAACTGTTCATGATGATGTCATTGAATAGCATGATAGAGAATTGTATCTCAAGTGTTGAGATAGAGAGACATACAATTCTCAAGAACATCTATTCTAGATATGTTCTTGATCATAGGTTTATTTATTTGAGCGATAATAAACCATTAAGATTAGCACAGGTTATATTAGCTCCAGTAGAAGGATGGTGAGTCTCAAGCCATCTATGTAGAGACACTATAGTAAACCTGTGGGTGCTTGTTAGAGAACAAGTACACTGAACGTGACTAATATGAGTACAGCTTATGGAAATGTATTTGAATGTCAAAAGTTGCTCATGTGTATAGTCACATTTGTAATCCTCATACCTAAGACACCACTGATTATCTTATGTATGAATTACTAGAGTTTGATAGTATCTTGTACACCCTTGATCTCAAGGACGTAATCGATACTTATTGGCTTTAGTAAGTTGTACATGAAGATAGGTAAGTGTGCAATAGGGGATCACCACCCTTAATATCAAAGGGAGAATGTCAATGTTAATTCACAGATAATAACTCAATGAAGTCTTTGGCCAAAGTAGAAGGTAACCAAAGAAAAGTGTTTTCATGGGTTAACCTAATTGAGCTTATATTTTGGTGAATTACTAACACAGGATTAAGTTAGGGTTTGACATGAATCCATACCCAATTAACTTAATCATGACATTGATTGGTGAAGGATTATCTATTACACGAAGGGTTCATTTATACAGGTATATTCACCCACACTTAGGGCATGTCATGACACATTGCTAGATGCCACTCATGACTAGTGAAAGCCTAATGATAAGTGTTATCATTGAGGGAAAAATTGGAATTGTTCCAATCGAACAAAAAATAGAAAGTTTCTATTTTGAGAAACATCGAGATGTTCCCTGTCACTACTAAGTTGGGGTGAACCCAATGGGTCACACACATAAGGGCATAAGTGATCTTCTTGAATTTGAGTGAGGGGAATATTCTAATTTATATATGCTTAATCCTTGTTATTAAAGGTTAATAATTAAAGGGATTAAGAATATACTAAACTAGGATATTACTATTCCAAAATGATGTTTGGTCAAGCTAGCACTTGTAACCAAACATCATTAAAAGAGGAGAAGTCTATAAATTAAAGAGGAGAAGCCCTAGGGCCGGCCATCACAAGTGAGCACCCTCCTCTAGCCGTCTATCTCTCTCTCCCTCTCTAGCTTGTCATCATCTTCAAGAGTTGAGTGGATACAAGGTTTTCAAGGGAGTCTTGTACCAGTGTGGATTTCCATTGGAGTCTTCCATATTTTTAGGGCTTAAAGCTTGAAGGGATTTGCATCAAAGACTCGAGGATTGCATCAACAAAGGAACCAAGTAAGCTTTTATAATTGTTTATTAATTGTTTGATTCATTTATATAGTTTGAGTTCATCCTTGGGGTGATTACAATGGAGAAAAGTTTTTGTTTTCTACTTCCGCTGCACTTCTCCCATTGTTATCTTTCAGTGGTATCAAAAGTTTTTGTTTTCTACTTCCGCTGCACTTCTCCCATTGTTATCTTTCAGTGGTATCAGAGCCAACTCAAACCTATGATTCAAATCATGAATGACATTTTTGGCATATGTTTAAAAGTGTTTAAATTAATTGGGGTTTTGAGAAAACCACCATTGATGAATTCGGCCATGGGGTTTAGAACCTCTCTTGTTTTTTTATTTTTATTTTTATTTTTTTATTATTATTATTTTTTTTTACAATCAAGCTTCTTGAATCCCCAGGCTTGGACGAAAATATGGGGGCGCGCTGCCAATGGAGTTTAACAACCCTTCAAAAACCTTTAAATGTTTGGGTTTAGAACCCTTACAAGATTCGGCAATGGGGTTTGAGAAACCCTAGCTATGGTGGCTTGGTTATGAGAGATTCTATGGTTTGAAACTCTAGAGGGTAATGGCTGTTTATGGGTTCTTCATCCATACAATTATCTGCATTTATGGTTTATGAAAAACCTAGGTGGCAGCTGCAATATGGGGCTGCAACATGGGGCAGCACTTAGGGTTTAAAACCCCTTAGTGCATTTCGGCAATATGGGTTATATAACCCTAGTTTGCTGCAGCAATATAAATGTTAAATCCCTTGTTATTTACGGCCATTAATGAGTTTAAAAACCTTAAAGTTTCAGCCATGGTGGCTGCTTAGTGAAGAAGATGATACACTTCAAATAGGAAACCTAGTTTGACTAGGAATTCCCAATTAAACTAGTTTCCTATTGGGTATATACTTTCCTAGTGGATATGGGATATCAATTGGATAAGTTCTAATGAGATTAGAAGTTGATTAATTAGATTAATTAGTTAGTTAAGTGGCTGGAAATGTAGAGTTTTAGAAACTCTATGATAATAAGATAAGTCTCCTATTTTGAAAAGTTACTAATTTGTGACATTTTCTAAATAATAAAGATTGTGTAAATTAGAAACTTCTAATTTTTAGGAAACTTGTTATTTGATGACTCTAAATAGATTTTGGAAATCCTATTATTATTTTGATTGGTATTTAGTAGTGGATATTGATTATCATCAAAAATTGGGAAAGTCCCAAGCCTACTCTCTCTCCCCTAAATTTCGGCCACACTAGGGTTTCTTAACCCTAGTGTGTCACGGCCACTTAGTGGCTGGTTTTTACTTCTAATTTCATCACTTAATGTTTATTACATTATTTTATGTCATTATAAAGTTTTTTGAAAAGTTTTATAAATTGAAAAAGTGATGAATTAAAACAATAGTGAAATTAGGGTTTTGAAAACCCTAATTGCCAATTTGACAGTTTGAAATTAAACAAATGTTGTTTTAGCTTTCTAATATGATTAAATTGCATGGGGGTCATCTACAATAATATATTGAAGTGTTCTAATAGTTAGAACATGAAAATATGATCATATGATATTATTTATATAATTTTGAAAGTAAAAAAGGTATGTTGTTTTTCTGGGCAGCAACTAGTATCATTTTGTAAAATCTTAAAAAATAGTTTTTATTGATTTTTACAAAAGGCCACTTATCAACTTCACTAATATAAGGTCTTAACTAGTTGTTGGAAGAGTTCCCATGATTTATTTTGACCTTTAGATAGCCGCATTAAGCATTTTGTGACCAATACTCAAATCTGTCACAATTTGGAGTTACAGTCACAAATCGCCTTAAAGTGATATCAAACGTTTGAAACACTTAACGAGACCCGTGCCATATGAAAGAACACTGAAAATCCTAGTGAATTGAAGTGTTCTTACATTTTAAAAGTTGTTTTAAATGGTGCAAATAATTATTGCAAAACAGGGATAGATTCTTGGTGTTTTGAGAAAACACTAAAAGTAAAGTGTTACTTTAAATTTTTTTTTTTTTAAATACATGCCATTGCCATTCATTACTTGTTTCCTTTATTGATTTATTTTATGCAATTAGATTGTATAATAAATGGAAAGTTATGGACCTAAAAGACCAATAAAAATGAGATGTGATTGGCCGTATGAGATGTGTTTTCTTTTATGGGTTGTAATTTAAGTTGATAAATTATGGTGATGTAATTTTAATTAAGGCTTGCATGTCTTCTCCCTTTTCTCCCAAATGTATTCCCCTATTCCTTTATACCATTTCTTTGTTTATTGTAAATGTAATTTAAGGATCGAGATGGTACATGGTGAACCCGATGATGCATGGAGCAATGAGAGGACAAAGAGAAGACCTTAAGAAGCTCTTTTCTTTTATGTAATAGTTACAGGTTAAAATTTCGGTCACACTACCCACATCAGACCTAGGGCTCAACTAATGGCTCTAGTTGGGCCCAACCTTAAAATTCCATTAACTTTCCATAAGGCCCATATATATGCTAGATGTATGTTTTTAAGGGGCCCATTAACCATATTGTTATATGTCTTTAATGATAGTTTCCCCTTCCTTCATGGATAGTGGGAGTATCATTATTGTACTAATAATAAAGAATGGTTAATGAATTTATATATGTGATATACGTATGCATGAGATGTATGTTTAATCTGATGAGACCTAAAACCCCTCGTAATCAAATTTAAATTGTAAGGAAGAGGCATACGAGTGCTTTATCCTTGCCTCCTACCATTACAAGATAGGTGGATCCTTATGGAGGATGTGTTTGGCTGCAGATGTGAGGGAACACATTCATTCTGAGGGTTCATACTAGCTTGTTACATATTGGATATCATGAGGTACGATAATGGAGCATTCCAAGAACCTATTATGTGAGGGATGCAACATTCAATTGACCATACTCATGTGAATGGTAGGTGTGATTTAACTAAAAAGCACTGTCCAAGAACCTATTATGTGAGGATACTGCAATTTAGAGGCAAAAGGAAGGTTGGAACTTACTTGAGAAGCATTGGATAAGAGTTATCCACCCCTTCGGATTAGTGGTCCAAGAACCTATTATGTGAGGTCCACTAGTTCAAATGGGACCCCAATCCCCATTAAGAATTCTGTCCTGAATTCTCGAATTCTATAGAGGGTGTATGAGATTTGATAAAATAGTGGGAGATACCATAAAACTAAAGACCAAGTTATTATGGTTATAAATGAAATGTTTTAATAATCTGTTACTTATTTTTGTAGATATCATAATGGTTATACTCACACAAATATCTGAAAATGAAAATGACCACTGTTTGACAGAACCTTGTAAAGATAAGAGTCTTATAGAATTTGGAAGTGTTCATAATTCAGGATTCTATTTATCACTAAGCGATGCTTCCTCCTGAGTATTGGATACCGGGGCTAGTTCTCATATATATAAAAATATTAGAGAACTAAGGGAAAACAGAAAATTAAGTCAAGATCAAGTTACCCTTCGAGTGGGAAATGGAGCAAGCATTGTTGCATTAGCTGTTGGGACTCGTGACTTAAACTTTCCATCTGGACATGTTATAAAATTAGAAAACTGTTTGTTTATGCCAGGAATTGTTAGGAACATTATTTCGGTTTCATCCTTAACTTGTTCTGGTTATGAATTTGTTTTCAATAGGGATAGTTGCACTATTTCTATTGGAAGTAAATTTGTTGGTTCTGGCATATATCTAAATGGTTTATATTTCTTAAACATGGATGGTAGTATAAACTGCTTAGAGAATAGACATGATGCTAAATAGCATAAAAGACCTAGAGATGAGAAAGACTCAACCTATGTGTGGCATTTGAGATTAGGTCTGTGAACCAGCCAACCTGGATCGGGAGGTCCTATTGTTCATTCTTGGGGGAGGTTTATCTTGAGTGGATTGTGGATGATGTTTATCCGTCTCGATTTATCCTTCTTTATTATCCACATTTATCCTTCTCTATTATCCACTCAAGATAGGGTTTTTGAAAAAGGATAAGAGTTTGTAAAAAACTGGGAGTCGCCACCTTATTTTTAGGGAACAAGGAAACCACAAAAAGAGTTTTATTTTCAATAAAACATTGACTCCATATTTTTAGGAAAAGCAAGTCTTTGAACCAAAGTAGGATTCGGGGGCTAGGTTACGAAGTGAGAAGGTTCCAAGGAACTCCTTGTAGGCACTAACCTCGCCCTAATTAAAGGTCCCCTAATTAAGTTTGGGCTTTATCAAAATCTTTTCAAAATAATCATAGTATATCTAATCAACCACAAAATATGAATATTAATACATAATAATAATATATAGTACAAAAGTATACACAATCCTAAGGATCTTAGTGTTGGAAGTATGCCCTAAAACCAATCCTAAAAGGTATATTAAGTTTCATATTATCATATATATATATATATATATTGAAGGTATAACTTATCTAATATGTTCTAACATATATGATAAGGTCCATGAATAAATGATAAGAGAAATATGCATCTCAAGGTGTTGAGATAGAGAGACTGATATTTCTCATATACATTTATTCTAAAAGAGTTCCTACTCAAAGGTTTATTAAAGTGGATATTTAATTAACCGTTTGAAGAGTAGTACAGATTTAAACCAACTCATATGGAGGATAGGTAGTCTTTCCTATCAGTGTAGTGACACTTAGGTTAATCTGTGGGTGCATATTAGAGAATATGTACACTGAACATGATCTACAAAGAATATTCCTGTGGTAGTTCTGTCAAAGGAATATTCTAGTGTTATGTCCATTTATTTGGTAGTCCTTAGACCTGAGACACCATAGCTGTCTTATGCATAGGTTGCTAGAGTTTGATAGTATCTTGTACAGCCTTATCCATAAGGTTGTAATCGGTGCTTATTGGCTCTAATGAGTTATGCATGAAGATGGATGAGTGTGCAATAAGGGATCATCACTCTCAGTTATATGAGAGAGAATGTCAGGATAAGTTCACAAAGATAATTCTCAAAGGGAACCTCTGGCCAGAGTGATAGGTAAACAGTGAAAAGAGTTTCACTGCGATTACCTTATTGAGATTATATTTTGTGGGACAGATATCAAGTGGTTGAGATAGGGTTTGACTAAAACCATACCTATTATCTTAACTGTGACATTAGGGGATGAAGGATTAAATAACATGAAGGGTTCACATAGTTCTGCTATTCACCTAAACCTAGGGTATGTCATGATATGTTGCTAGATGTCACTCATGACCAGTGAAAGCCTATTGATAAAGTGTTATCAATGAGGGCAAAATTGGAATCGTTCCAATTGAACCTTAAAATAGAAAGTTTCTATTTTTGGGAGACATAGAGATGTCCCTGTCACTGCTAGGTTAGGGTGAACCCAAAGGGTCACACACAATAGAGAGTAAGTGAGTTCCTTAAGCTTGTGGGAGGGGAATCCTATCAT
>JAESVK010061163.1:2819-16846 GCA_017140935.1 Hamamelis virginiana
AAGAAGAAAAAAAAAAAGAAGAAAAAACACACTAAAAACTAAAACTAAAAACTAAATCTCATGGTGTTAACATAGAACTTGCAGCTAAATCAGCTGATCACACTGCCATAACTGAGCACAATAGATGCATGGTGCTCCTTCCCATTAATATATAAATTACTGAATACAAAAAGGATTGATCTCGTTAATTTTGCAAACATGGAAGTCAGTAAAGGGTGAGTTATAGAATATAACAAGGACAATACTGAAGTATGCGCAATGGTACTAGAGGTAATTGGAATTAGTGGAGAAGTTGGGTTTTTTTTTTTTTTTTTAAATGCGGATTGTGTTTGTTAACAGGATCCACATTTTGCTCCAGGAAGCTAGAAGATCCCCTATGGACACGCCGGAGCATTTGGTTTTGTAATACTAGAGCTCCCCCGACACCATCCTTGCAGATTCGGCGAGCTCTCGTTGGCATGGCAACAATTCTGATGCGATGGTAGTGGCTGTTGAATCTGTGAGGAGTAGGTTGTGGTCGCCGGCATTAAGAAAAACCATGGGATGGAAAGGAGATAGAGAAAGAAAGAAAAAAAGGATAAAGGATCATGAGGTGAGGTGGAGGGACAATCATATCTTAAAGAAAAATATAATTTAAAAAAATTAAAGGACTTTAGGCAATGAAATTTTTATAAGCAGGACTTTTGGAGGGAAAAAAAACATATAGGGAAACTTTATGCAATAAATATCTCTAAAAGTGGAATTTTTGGCCAATTATGCCTTATAAATATTAGTAGAAAATATTTAAACAATCATTGCCTCATCCTAATCATGAAATTAACTAATGATGCCACCCTCTCACCCCTCTAAAAAAGCACCCCTAGCAAGGTTATTAAATTTGTAACAAATTAGTTAAGATATTTATGAATGTGTGCAATATTGGTTTTAGGGTTGGCAAACTTATCTAGTATTGGTAAGACACATATATTGGAAGGAAACATTTAAGTTTACAAAAATACTTTACAATCAGAAACTTTAACCCGAAATTAAAAACCACAATGATATGTCATGTTTTGAATGGTTTAGTCATTCTCTCAAATAGATTTTATCTTTTTCACACATCACTCAAAGCATGACACATCAGGCTTGTTTTTAATTTCGGGTTAAAGTTTTGGTTGCTTAAAGTTTGAATAGGAAAAGACAAGAATGCCACCTTACCTTTGTGTGTGTGTTTCTGGAGTTATGCACCCATAAAATGGAGTAGCGGATGGTAAAGTGTGAGAAGGCAAAGCGGTCTATACAGCCGTTTCAAATCATGAGTCTCTCTCCATCTGTACTTTCATCTCCCATCAACGCCATTTGTCCACTCCGGCCTCTTCTTTAAAACCTTCATAACGCCAGGTCCTTTATTTAAGGAGCTATGTGGTAGGACTAATGCATATCATCCTCAATGCCACTTCTCACAATCAACTTGTGATTAGACAATACCATTGGACCCCGGCCCTAGCCTGCAGTAAGGTTGACAAACCATGCACACATTTTCTAAAAACCAAATCAACTTAAATAATTAATATTTAATATACAGCATTATAGCCATTATATAACAATTATCAAAATCAAGACTCCTACTCCTACACTCACCGTACTCCTATATATAAATCATCAAATTAAGATTCATTTTCTCAGTCCTTTCAATTAATGGAGGTTTGTTCGCCTCAAAACCAAAACCACCCCTCTCCCAACCTCAGCCACATCCGAGTGATGAGTAGAAACACTGGAGAAGGAGAAGGAGAAGGAGAAGTTGATTCCAATGGGCAACTGATGAAGAGCAGCAAGGGTTACATGCTTCTTGTAGCTGTGAACTACATTTGCCTCTTTGTGGGTTCCATCTCTTCAACATTACTTTCAAAGTTTTATTTCATTCATAAAGGTTCAAGCAGATGGGTATGCACATGGGTTCAATCTGCTGGATTTCCTCTCCTCCTCCTTCCCATTTACCTCCCTTATTGCCTCCTTAAAAAATCCACAAACAGATCTAGGCCACCACCACCCTTACCCTTCTCTCACTTTACTCCAAAACTCACTCTCTTATCTCTCTTCATAGGCTTCATCTTAGGCTTTAACAACTTCCTTTTCTCTTGGGGAACTTCATATCTGCCTGTATCCACCTCTTCTCTCCTTCTCTCCTCTCAACTGGCTTTTAATCTCATCCTCTCCATGATTATTGTCAAGCAAAAGCTCACCTTCTCAAACCTTAATTGCGTGGTCCTTTTAACCCTCAGCTCTGTCCTAATAGCCTTGGCTTCCAACCATGACAAACCTCAAGACTTGACCCCTGCAAAATACTTTATAGGCTTCTTCTCCACAATTGGAGCAGGTTTGCTATTCGCTCTCTATTTGCCCGTAATGGAAATGGTTTACAGGAATTATGTTTACTGTTACGGGATGGGGATGGTGATGGAAATGCAATTGGTGATGGAGATTGCAGCAACAGTAGTAGCGACTGTGGGGATGGCATTGGACGGTGGATTTAGTGAGATGAAAAGGGAAAGTGAAATGGTTTTTGATATGGGTTCAAAGGTGTACTGGTTGACGCTGTTGTTCAACGTGGTGACATGGCAGTTGTGCTTCATGGGGACAGCAGGGATGGTGTTCTTAACAACATCGCTAACAGGAGGGATTTGCATGACGGCGTTAATGGGGATGAATGTAGTAGCAGGGGTAGTTGTGTATGGGGATGAGTTTGGGGGAGTGAAGGCGGTGTCTAGTGTGTTGTGTGGTTGGGGGTTTTGTTCTTATGTGTATGGTATGTATATGAAGATGAAAGATGAGAAGGAGAATACTAATGAAGGGATGGAGATGGTGGATATTCATGTAAGCAATAGCGTTTAGTACGCTAGCTCCTCATCCATAAATCATATCATTATATATTGATTATGAAAAGACTAGTAGATGAAGCTCATCTCCTCCATCTTTATTTATTTTGTCCAAATTATACTAAACAATTCAAAGATGCCATAAGCAATGCATGTTTAATATGTACTTTGAAAACCGATCATTGGATTAGATATCTATCTTATGCATGTTATGTATGCTAAAAGTCACAGTTATCCATTAATGGTAAGATTTTAAAAAATATTACTGATGTTTCTAATCAATTAAAAATATACTAATTTTTTATAGTGACATTTTTTCAGAAATCGACCATTAGATTATTCTAATTTTTTGCATACATGACATTCATGAGAAATGTACATAATCCAATAGTTGGTTTTTCAAATTATTCAACCCACATTGGTGTTTTGAGTTGGGGTAAAATTCAGATTGGATTTGCGGGAAATGAGGATCGATCCGACCTAATTCGGATTAGGCTTTTTAGGAATATGTCCACTCCTACTTTCATTCACTTTAGTGACAATCGTGATAGTGCATAACTGCATATATGAAAAAAATTAAGTATGCACTTAATTCAGACCAACTTCTCATAATTAACCACAACTTTAATAAGGATCGTGCTAATAAAAATTAATTAAGCACAACTTGTTATTTTTTTTTTTGTTTGTACTCTATCTTTGAGAGAGACGCTCACTGTAACAGATCTCTATATATATATATATATAATCTAAATACTAATAAAAAAATAAAAGGAATTGTATTTTGATAAACCGACCATTGAATTAGATACCTTATTTATGTAAGTAATACATACCAAAAATCAAAATAATTCAACAGTCAGATTTTAAAATATCTTAATATTACAAATTCTATTATTTCTTAATATCTAAGTATAATAATTTTCAAGGTAACATTTTCAAAAACGACCATTAGCTGGGATGTTCTGCTAATATAAGTTATGCATGCAAAAAATCACGTTGATCCAACGGTCAACTTTTTTTAAAATGCTACATTTTTTTCAAAAAACTGTGAGATTATATTTGGACAATTTAAACAATTTATATGGTTTCTCAAAAACCAACCATCGGATCTATGTAATTTTTTGTATGCATAATGTGTATACGTGGAACATCTTATCCAACCATCAGTTTCATAAAATAGCAAAACCCATGTTAGGTTTTGTAAAATATAGATAAGAACCATATGATACACAACTTGGATAAAATCAACATAAGAAGTTTTTCTTCTGAATACATGGTTCTTGCATAGGGTTCTTACCCATACTTTGCAAAATCCAACATGGGATATGTATTTTGAGAAACTGACCGTTAGATGAGATATTTCATGCATACACATTATGCATGCAAAAAATCACATAGATTCGACGGCTGGATTTTGAGAAAACATCTAAATATGCTAAACTATTCAAATTTAATCTTACATTTTTTTAGGAAAAATGTGGTATTTTATAAAAAATGACCGTTGGATCAACGTGATTTTTGCATGCATGACTTACATAAGCGGAACATCTCATCCAATGGTCATTTTTTAAAATGTCAATGTGACAATTATTATACTTAAATATTAACAAATAAAAAAAAATTATATTGGGATATTTTAAAATTTAAATGTTGGATCACTGTGATTTTTGGTTTGTATGACTTATATAAGTAGTGTATTTAATCCAACAGTTGATTTATCAAAATACCAATTTCTTTAATTTTTTTTATTAGTATTTGAAATTTTTTTATGTAAATAAATAGTAAAAGTGTAAAAAGAAGGTAACAAGTAAATTTATTATATCTAAATTTTTTTCACTATTGTATTATAAATTTATAATGTTCCAAAAACTCAAAAAGAATAATATTGCACGTTGCATATAGCCATATAATAATAATAATAATAATAATAATAATAATAATAATAATAAATACATTTTAATAATATCAGATTTCATATTGGACATTTTGATTTGATCGGATTATAAAAGACCAAATCCGATGACTAGTTTGAATTTAATTCGAATTGAGGAACTTGGACTAGGACCAATCCAAAATCAATTTGGACCGGTTCCAATCCCGTCCAAATTGACTGGATCGGATTGGATCTTGGATTGACCAGTTCCGAGTTGCACCCCTAGTTTTGAGAACGAGCGATAGAATTAGTGGTAAAAAAATAGCGATAAGAGAAAACTAACCTATATATCGTTGAATTAGATTTCCTTCCAATTCATTTCAAAAATCACAATGATCCAATAGTTAGATTTTTAAAAATATCCGCGTAAAAAGCTATGATATTTATAATTAATAAAAAAAGTAGAATAGTTTTTCCCACTCTTTTTTTTTTTTTCAGAAAACAATTGGATCGCCGTAATTTTTGGCATACATAACAAACAAAGAAAAAAGTATATAATCCAATGGGTAGTTTCTCAAAATATTCAACCCACATATATATATATATACACACTAATAGCCATCCCTCGCGATGCGATGCAATCACTGAAACCCGACTTTATGAACTAAATTTATCATTTCATCAACTATCAATTGTCTTTGTTCTAAAATTTCAAATGCAATTGGCTAATCTTCCAAAAACTCATTCTATAAGAAAAATAAATAAAAAATAAAAAACAATTTTTGAATACAACAGCATCACTTCCATTTTAAATTAAAGATGATTTTATAGTCTAAAGAATATATATATATATATGTTGTTCCAAATATATAACCCTAGAGGGGGAGTGAATAGGGTTTATGGCAAGCTTTTGCAATTAATTACCAAATAAAATTAGGGTTCAATTACTAGTAGCAGAAGCAATAATATAAATGCAGGTAATTGAAAGAGAGAAGGGAAGAGAAATCAAACACAACGATTTTAACGAGGTTCGGACTCCGCCTACTCCTCGCCTTGTGCCTCAGCCCAAGGATTCCCAACAATTTACTAAGGATTAGCTCCTTCAAGGTGGAGAAACCTTTACACGATCTTCTTTATCCCAGGTGGAAGACCCTCACCTCAAGCTCACAAATAACTTATTAAATGGGTCACAAAGAACCTATCAAATGGCTCACAAAAAACCCCCAAGATGTGCTCACAAAGAACACCCTTTCAAGTCTCACAAAGAGCACTTGAATAAATACAAGAATACAAGAGTAGGTGTACACAATGAATGCTTCAAATAAGCTGATGTACACAAATGTTGCACAACTAGCATTGACATGCTTGCATATTTTATTTATAAGGGTAAAGCTTATTACTATATACAAAACAAAATTTATAAAGCTAGACAGCCTTAGTATAGAGATTAGTTTAGGGAAGCAATCTTAATAAAAAGGCTCCATCTGGTATTTTGGAGAATTTGTGCATTTCATCTATTTTAATGTCAAATTACATCATACTATTTGGCCCAACCTAAGGGAACTTGGTTTCAGCTTGTGACAAATAGAAGATTTAGCTAGGAGCTAAATTGGAGAAAATGGGGTGACCCAACCTTCTTTCCCTTTTGTTCTGTTCAGTTTTAAGGAGAATTGCTGACTACTGATATTACATGTTTGAACAATTTTTGAAATTGGTAATGAGTTGTATTAAGTTAATTCAAGTTTTGTTGCTGAAAAATATGTTTGTAAGCCTAGTTAAGTAGACAATATACTATACAAGGTTTGGTCTTTGTTGAATTTTGGGTTTCCGTTTTTTTTTTTTTTTTTTTATGTTGTTGCTTATCTTTAGGTTGATTCAAATGGGTTGCTGCATTTTTTTTCAGCAAGAGGTATCCTTTGGCTTTAATATTTCTAGAAGATGGGTTTTTGTAGCTGGAGGATAGCTTGGTCATTGTTGAAGTTTGGGTTTTAGTCTTGGGTTCTGACAGGTTGTATGTTTGCTTCAACTTATTGAGAGGTACTTTCTGTTGTGGCATTATTAACTCTGGTGCTGCCAAAGAGTTAGTGTCCATATGCCTGGCTCTTTCTTTGGGTGGGGAGGTTTTGTTCAGTTCTTTTGTTGATGAAAGGTTGGTGGCTGCCGGTCAGTCAGATTGCTTTGTCTATTATTGCGGTCTTTCTTGTTTATCATTTGAGGTGTCTATGTGGTTATTTTCCTCTAATTAAATAGGGGCATTTCAATTTCTTGTTGAAACTCTGTTGGGTTGTGTATAGGATTGCTAATTGGTTGTGTGGTAATTGTTTTGGGGCAGGTCTTGTGTGGTGTTTTTTTTTGGGTAATCTTGCTAGGAGGTTTGTAGGGTTAACTTTCATCTCTCCATATTTTTGTACTTTGGATGGTTTATCTTTTCCCTGTTACATGTCATAATAATATATAAACGGGGAAAACTTTCTATTGTTACGTGCCATATATGCCATTACTATCCTCCGGTGCTTCTTTCATGATTTCTGTGACATTACTATCCTTTAAGGTGGAATCGATGGAGACACATCCCGCTCAATTGGTGAGATAGTATGTCTTTGAAAGGAATCATTATTTACTAATTTAAGTTTCTTAATATCTTATTAAATGAAATCTTTATTCTTTACTTGTAGTTTGCCAGTAATGAAAGTTATAGCATCACTAAACTCAATGAGGTGCGGGTGGAATTGCTGGAGTACGTAAGGGATCGTATGTGATGGATGACTCCATGCATGATGGTAGTTAACTTTGGTGTATAACTTACACTCTTGCTCTACACATAATTAGCACATAATTATTTAAATTTTGGTGGCTGGAGTTGACTCTTGTTGGGTTTGATGGACATTTTGTAGTATTTGGGGGTGGAGGTTGGACGGAGACCCAGTTGGGTTTGTTTGTTTGTTTGTTTGTTTATTTGTTTGTTTTTTTTTTTTATCAGTATATATTGTTATTGTTTAATATTTAAATTTCTGTGGGTCAATAACAGTGAAATATATATTAATATTTTCATTTGAACCATAGTGGCTTTGAGAAAAAGGAACTTGAACCATAGTATTTGTGTGATTTATTTATTATTTTCTTTATGTAGGTTTCCAATTAGGTCTGCAACTCAACAAAAGATGGAGGACGGAACCAGCTTGCTTGTTGAGAAGAAGATGCATTCAAAGACTCATGATTAGAATTTAGTTTTGGAATAGAGGATTCCAACATTAACTGTACCACTTTTAGTTAATTAATTATAAATCAATTAAGTTGAATACTTATTGCATTTGTACGAATATTTTGTATTTTTCTTGGATAATTTTATTAATGATTTTTGCACTTTAATGGGTGGTTTGGAATGTGATTGGGTGTATATAAAGGTTACAGGTCATATTTATGTAATATTGAAAACAAAATTGCAAAATACAGAAAATATATTTTTTTTGTGGGTAAATCAAAGATGAAGGTTTAAAACCGTAGTCTTTTTGGTTTAAAACCGCAGTCGTTTTATGAAAGACTAAGGTTTGGCACCGTAGTCTTCTTATAAAAGACTAGGGTTTTAAACCATAGTTGTTTCCTAAAAGACTAGGGTTTATAACCGTAGTCTTTTGTAAGAAAAGACTAGGGTTCAAAAACCGTAGTCAAAGAAAAAACTACCACCCGCTTGACTACGGTTCCAAAACCCTAGTCTTAACCCAAAGACTAGGGTTTTGCACTTTAGTCGTAGGCATTTTTTATAGTAGTGAATTGCATCCTCATAGAAATCCAAAGGACGCCCTCCGATGGAAATCCCCGTGATCATGGTAAAGTCAAGTGGGGTCATAGTCATCTCCCCAAACTCGAAATGGAAAGTATTGGTGGTATCCCACCATTGCTCGGATAAGGCTATGAAAGCCTGCCTATCCAGAGAGAGTCGATAAAGTTTCCAAAACCTATCTCCCTAATAATTGCTTTGGCTTGAGGTTGGAGGGTATCCATCTTGACCCACCAAGTAACGATGCCCTGTAATGAGGACTGAGTCCTAATGTTGAAGTTAGGCTGCAAATATGAGGTTCAATGGATTAGAGATGTGAAATGGAGATGAGTTATGGTAACTTTTGAAAATAAATCGCTAGCACCAAGAGTAAAGCATAAGTGACAAGACAAGTTTTGAGATAGCAAAGTTTAAACATTTTTGAAAATGTGTCATCTTGTGAGTTAATCTTTGTGCTTTTAATTTTAAAAGTTAGCATAACTTATTGATATTTCATGTGACCCATTTTCATAAGAATTGGATTGAAATGAAAATCCCAAGAGAATAGAGTTTGAATAAGAAACCTTGAATTGAGTATTTAGCATGAGTAAGTTTTGAAATAAAACCACTTTGAAAGCCATGAAAATAACATTTAAGTGAATATTGATTTGAGAGAGAAAATGAGCTAAGTCCCAATTCATGGAAATTTTGATATATGCACACTTGGAATAGTTTTGGAAACTTGTCATGATATGAAAAATCATTTTTGAAAGCATTTGAAAAAGCATGACATGATGAATTGTTTTGAAAATTGAAAGTTGCCCCCTTTTTGGCATTTTATCAAACACCTAGTGTGCATATGTTTGAAATGAGTTTTGAAAACTTGTCATGATACTTTGAAAGTATCCAAATGATGTTAGAAACATGTTTGAATCATGACATGAAAATTTTGAGTTGAAAAATTGAAGCTTTAGTCTCTTGGGAATTTTATCAAACACTTGGTGGGTAACATTTCAAGCTTGTAAAGCTAGTGAAATGGGGCTCCCAAGCTTTGCCAAATATAAATCTCATGAATAAGAGTCATCAAACAACATCCAAAGATCAATATTGAAGCACCAAGACATTGAGAATCCAAAGAAAATGCATGGAAAGTAAGCTTACCTCTTGTATGGTATGAATGTAGGAAAGATGGGATTGGGGCTCCAAAAGCAAGCTTGTGTTATTGGGATCATAAGATGGCAGCTTGTACCTCTTTATCTCCAAGTATGGATACTTTGAGAGTTCATATCTCCTACTTTCCATGAGTATGTGTAGGTAGAAGATCTTGAGAAGGTGGTTATGTGTTGGGATTTTGGATCCCAAATTTGAGATGTGAGGATGAAATCCTTAGTTTTGATTCACAAATTGAAGTGTGTAGCAACACTAGATATGTTTAGAAGGTGGATTTGGATGCAATGAAATCCAATTTGAGGGATTTTTGAAGAAAGTTGGAAGTTTTAGAGACAGGAAGTCTCAAAAATGGAGAAATATATGGAAGTGTGGGAAGCAAAATTGGAGAAGATGACTTAAAATAGGGGAGAGTGGCCCGGGTAACCGTCCACTAGAGGACGGCTAGCCATCCACAATGGACGGTTGACCATCCTAGGGTGGACGGTCACCCACTTTGAAGCTCAATCTTGAGCTTGTTTTGGGCTTTTAAGGCCCATTAAGCCCATTTTGGCCCTCTTTGGCCTATTTTGACCTAGTTTGATCCATTTTCTTTCAAATTTGAATTTGGGAAAGCTTATTTGATTGAAATTAAAGATTATTTGATGCATGGGTGAGAAATGAGGAAGGGTTTGTGCATGTAAAGATGAGATTGCAGTGGTTATGAATGAAAAAGTTCACATAAAATGATAAGTTTTTAATTGAAAACCATGAGATATGGAAATGAATGATGAAAGAAGTGTGTGAGCAAGGTTTGTAATCATGGAATGGTTATAAATATAAGTGAAGTGATGAGATTGTGAAGCCCATGAAGAGATTGTGAGGATAAAATAACCCAAAGAGGGTTTGTGAATGAGAAAGGCCCATCATGGAGGCCCAAATCAATAAGTTTTTATGAAATGCATAAGATGATGGAGACATATACATGAAATCTATATAAGAATGATGTTAAATGATATCGATGATGTTGTGGAAGGCATGTGTTAATAACTTGAAGTTATCAAAAGAATATTGGCAAATTTGAAAATGGTTGGAAATGTGTGTGTGATTTCCTCTAAGATAAGATAGTTGGAAATATGTGTGTGATTTCCTCTAAGATAAGATGATTGGAAATGTGTGTGTGATTTCCAAAAGGACTAAGGTCCCCCAAGATAAGATAATCGAAAGTGTGTATGACTTCCAAGAGGACTAAGGTCCCCTAAGATAAGATTTTTGGAAATGTGTGTGTGATTTTCAAAAAGACTGAAGTCCCCTAAGATTATTGGAAGTATGTGTATGACTTCCAAGAATGATGATTTGGTTAATGTTTGTGAATAGTTGGTTTGGTTATCCCTTTTTTGTTGGCAAAAATGGGATGTTATTTTGTTTCGTTGATATTCACTGGCGAAGCCATGAACATCAACGAGGGGCTTCTTTAGACATCCATTTTTTACTATGAGAAAGGCCATGAATGGTTGCTTGTGATATGAGGTGAAATGGGGTGTTGAAACACTAAGTTGCCCATAGCACCCTTTTCGAGCAGTTAGATAGAGGTCATTATCGCATGTAGGTTTTTAGGTCAGATTGAGTCGGTTCTTTTTGCATTTAGTTTTTAGAGAGTTTAGAAATGTCCCTGCTAAATCTCATGGCATTCCGAGCCAAGCTTGATAGGAAATAAGGTCTTTTGTGACTTGAAAGGTAGTTGTCCTTTGTATCACAAAAGCTCTGAATGACTGTCAATCTTGTCCCAGATGGTCTTGAGGCTTTTGCATGGATATTTAAGGTGTGTTTTTAGCTAAGTTGATCAGTGGCAAGGTCTATTGAGCCTTTGGGCTCATGTTTGGCTCATAAGGCCCAAAGGGCCCTTTTAAGCTCAGATCAAGGTTTCAACTGAGGATGACCAGAATTCGATTTTTTTATCAGAACAAAGCCTTCAAAAGCACTAAAACACTTTCTTAAATATTTCTTAAAATTTGTTTCGGGAAGTGGAAATGATCTCGAGAACGATTGGTTAGTGGATTTCAAAACCTTAAATGGGCTTAACAGGCCCAAAACAGCTAATCGATCGGATTTTTCCTAAAACATTTGAATAAGGTGAATGTATTTTCACTTCAAACACTTCTCAAAACATGGAAAATCGAATCACGGTCGTTTTAGTTCTTGAATCATCGAATTTGGACTTGAAATGGGCCCGAAAAGTCGAAAAAAGCCGAAATCGGGTCGAAATGGGTTGAGATAGGCCCATACTGGGCAAAATGCACTAAGGGGCTCAATGACCGTCCCCCTAGGGATGGCCAGCCGTCCATGGTGGACGGCCAACCATCCATGATGGACGGCCAACCATCCTAGGGTGGACGGTCACCCGAGCTTAAGTCTTCTGATTCGCCAATTTTGCCAATTTTGAGAGTTTCAAGCCCTTGGGACTCTTCCAAACTCTATCTAGAGCAACTTGGGGGGTTGTGCATGACCTTGGAGACTTTGGAAGACTCATCTAAGACCATTTGATCACTCCCTAGGGTTTTAATGAGAGCCATTGATCAAATTAAAGCCTCTCTTATATATACAACACTTATAAATCAGTTGGTGAGGATGAACTTTGATTGGAGAGACTTTGGCACTTGAACTAGCCCCCTAGAACCTTAGCTACATTTTTGGAGGCCTTTGGAGCTTGAAGAAGAAGGCTAGGAGCAAGGAAGAAGAAAGCAAAAGGTTATTTTGAACACACCAATGTGCTTAGGATTCAGTTCTGCATAATATAGTTTAAATATAGGATGTTTTGAGTATTTTAGATTTATTGCAGAATGTATGCTTTAATTCCTTTATTTTTTGTGCATGATTTAGGTTGAGAATGTAGACTTTAATCATGTATATTAAGTTAGGATTGAATGCTTTAATGTTTATGCAATGTTTGATATGTTTAGAGTAGCTTTTCTTTTCTATTTTGCATGCTTAAGGAGTTTAGATTATATTTAGTATTTGGTTTGAGTTTTTTGATATATTGTGAGTATGAGTCATTGTTTAATTGTTAGAAGCATGTTTAGGAGTTCTTTTTGGTGTTTAGTATGCATGATAGGAGTTAGTTTGATATATGTTATTTTCTGTTTTGGGTTAGTAATGCATGATAGTAGGGAAAATTGAGTCTTTTGTATATATAGGATGAGTGTCTATTGTTTTAGTATTTTAGGGTAGTTTTGTGTTTAGGTTTGTTTATACCATTGTTCTTGATCTTGTTTTGCTTGGAGTATCATATGAATTGTGATCGAGGGAGCGAGCTAAGGTGAGTCCCTTCCCTTGTGTTAAACTTAGATGTTTTAAGCATAATACATAATTAGTTTTACATATATTATTTTAGGATGCATTCTAGGATATTCTCATCTTTTTATTTGTTATTTTCAAGGGTTTTAAATCACTTTTTAAGTAACTTTAGATTCTGCCCAGAATTTTAAAGTGGCTTTAAAGTGAGTTAAAAGCCATTTTTAGGGTCAAATCCAACCTAGAAATATGATTAAGTTCACATAGAAAGACTAGATTGCATTTAAGACATTTTCATGCATTTTATTAATTTCCAGCATTAGGATTGGATGATCTTGAATGGATAATAGAGAAGGATAAACAAGTAGAAAAAAGAGAAGGATAAATAGAAAAGGATAATGAGTTATCTACAATCCACGATGATAGTGAATCCTATTCTAAAACAAAGTGAGCCGACCGAGGTTTCTTTGGCGGGTTCACAATGGGAATGACCTAAAATGTAAATTATTCTCACTATGTGAATCTAGACATGTTTATAAGTTGAATTTGGACCTAAAAAGGACTTTAAACTCTCTTTAAAGGCACTTTCATTTTCTGGACAGATTTGAATGCTGTGAACCAGCCAACCTGGATCGGGAGGCCCTCTCGTTCACTTTTGGGGGGGTTTTCTCTTGAGGGATTGTGGATGATGTTTATCCTTCTCGATTTATCCTTCTCTATTATACTTTTCTATTATCCACATTTATCATTCTCTATTATCCACTCAAGATAGGGTTTTTTGAAAAAGGGATGAGAGTTTGTAAAAAACTAGGAGTCGCCACCTTATTTTTAGGGAATAAGGAAACCACAAAACAGAGTTTTATTTTCAATAAAACATTGACCCCGTATTTTGGAAAAGCATGGTCTTTCGAATCAAAGTTGGATTCGGGAACTAGGTTACGAAATGGGAAGGTTCCAAGGAACTCCTTGTAGGCACCCACCTCGCCCTAACTAAAGGTCTCCTAATTAAGTTTGGGCTTTATCAAAATCTTTTCAAAACAATCCTAGTTATCTAATCAATCACAAAATATGATATATAATATATAATAATAATATATAGTATGAA